>JAJOOR010003807.1:0-49133 GCA_036250505.1 Solanum acaule | reverse complement strand
AAGTTTATAAATGTTTTCACATTTGAGCAAAGAAAAGGGAACATCGATTCCAAGAGAGCTTTTAAGCTAAGTTTTGAGTAATTATCTCAAACCAAAGATAGAGTTTTGTTTTTATAAACATAAAGAACTAAGTATATTTTTGGGAGTAGTATTGAGCACCGATATGGGGATGCGAGTTCATATTAACTCAAGTCTCCATAAACCATGTAGCCATCATGGGTAGAAAAGGGTCATACTTTTTAGATGAATCCTTTTCGCATAGACTAGTGGATCCACTTAGTGAGTTAGCTTCTTATATCACGACAAGGTATAGGATGGACCTCGGCAGCGTGAGGTAAAGCGTTGTATCATCACTATAGTTCTTAAGTGATGGTTGTCAGTTAGAGAAACTCCCACAGCAGTAGTAGGATGGTTCCTCAAGGGGTTCTACTTAGTGTGAATGGGGGTATGAGACTTCATTCATACATTGCACAAGTAGACTTTAAGAGGGAGCATGGTTTGTCTTTTATGATATTATGATTAGGAATTGACAGCATGTTTTCAACAGTTTTTCTTTATATTGCACTTGTTTTAAATTTCTTTATAATGAAATGAGTTCCGTTATGTTGAGTTGAGTTGAGTCAGGTAAGTTCTTCAGTTTCTTTCAGATTCTTTCAAGCTTATGTTATGTTTTAGAATTCCTCTTACATGCTCGTACATTCCACGTACTGAGTCATTTGGCCTGCATCTTCTCATGATGCAGACACAGGTATTCAGGATCATCAACAGGAGATTCATTGATACATCTGAGAGTTCGAGTTAGCTATGGTGAGCCTCTTTGTTTCCAGAGGATTTCATTTACTTTTCAGTTTAGTCAGGATGTCGTGGGTCTTGTCCCGACATCCATCTTTATCAGTTAGAGGCTTCATAGATAGTCAGTATAGTTGAGAAGTCTGTATTATTCATTTATTTTATTAAATGTTTTAAAGACTTAAGTTGCCTATTTTATGGCGAATTGAATATATTATTTTTATTCTAAGTTGTTCATTTGAGTTAAAGTTTTGAAAAGTTGAGTTTTATGAACTTTTATTTCAGTTTTAAGCTTTGTATGCTTGAAGCAGTTTTCCGCTTGTAGTCAGCCAGGATGAGGGTTCACTTGGGGACCAGCAATGGTTCTTGAGTGCCAGCCACGTCCAGGGTGTAGGCTCGGATCGTGACATACACGTTGTTGGGTTGTTGTATCCTAGAGTGGACAAATCAAAAGTGATATTGCTGGATCGGTGTAAATTATGTCGTAGTGGCTTGAATCTCCTTAAAGAGAGCGAGATATCCGCGTCTCAGCCTAAAGATTTGTCTATTTATTTTTGTTATTTTATTTTCAACTGTAATTTAATATATTTGCAGTATATTACACCAACAAATTGAGATGTGGGGGGTAATTTATCTCTTGCTTCATAATTAAAGTAAAATTTTATCCTAAAAGCGCCGCAAAATCTCAATAGATTGATTTAGGTACTTTTTATCATCTGTCATTTAAATTTTAAGCAACTAAACTAAAAGTTTTCTTGTTATCCATCTCGTTATGTGAAACGGAATGCGCCATTTTATTCGAAATATTTAAGATATATACATCGACAATATTTATAAAAAAAATTATACTATCAATGTCATTTAACCGACTATTTACTATAAATTATATTACTACGCTATGATTCAAGTTACCATAGCTAGAATATATACACTGTCTATTTAATTAACTTAGCGAATTTCAGCCAATATGAAATAAAATTAATTTGTATCTTGCTGATTATTATACTTGTAAGTTGTAACTCACGATTTATGGTTTGATGAGTTTGGGCGCTGAACTAATTATCGTCAGGTGTCGGCAGAGACAAGTCATTAATTTCATGTCTGCTCTCTAATCAAATGTGTATTCCTATTAGTAACATAAAAAGTTGATCATCTATCTAAATTTTGTATTTTACGTCCCCAAAGCAACAAATGGTCCAAAATTTATTCGATTTTATTCCAAGAATTTGGCAGTCCATCATTATAAATTTAAGATTTTTAACAAGTTCTACCTTTTAGAAAGCAATTAATTAAGGATATAATAGGTAAAAAGAATTTATCTTTTCTTGATTTGTCAAATTAGACAAGTAATAAGGGACAAAAAAATTAAAATAGGACAAGTAAGTAGGAATAAATGGAATATTACTTTTACTATCTCATATTAGTTGTCTCTCTTAATTACTAAATTAAGAAAGTGTTAATTAAAAGGAAATTTTTCTATATCACCCTTGCTGTTAATTCTTTTTAAGAGTATTCACATTTATTTATAAAATTTTCAACATGTTTTTTAAGGAGTGAATTTAAAATTATCTTTCTTATTTATGATTTTAGTAATATGAGTGTATAAATAGAAAAATAATCAACTAATATAAGACGACGAAAGTATAGGTTTAACTTTTGAGAGTTGTGAATACGTCAAAGGAAGATCTTATAGAGGAAAGCTCAGGAATATTTGGTCATTCAAGTACTAGAAACTCACAAGTTACAACACAAAAGTTGCTACTTTGTTTACTCAGCTCATTTTAAATGTATTTGTCCTAATTTTCTTTTTAGTTCATTTTAAAGAAATCTTATAATACTAGTTCTATGCATGAAAATGATAACTAATGTTTCAATCTCGAAGTGATACTCTTACATTTTCTATTTTTATAGATTATTGCAAAACCTCATTATAATAATCATGCTTATCGGATCATGATCATCATATATCGTAGGTCATCTTTTAACATTACTGACAATTTAAGTTTTCATAAATTTTGCATAAGATAAAAGCTTGTTTCATATATATATATATATATATATATATCGTAGAAACAACTTGATTTTCGACCTATTACTTTGCATTACCCTAATGAAAACCTCCAAATGGACCCTTTTTGAAAAATCATTCATTAATGAAGGCCTTTCCATAGACCATAGTGATTACTTTATCCTAAACCTAAAGGCAAAGGATTCAGAGTACCCCAGCACCTTGTCTTCTATTTTGGAGTTCTTACATAAATTCACCATGACACCTCACCTTGCAAGGCAATTTATATTTGTCAACCCTTATTAAGTATAAATAATACCTAAAAAATGAGTACCAAATTTGTTGGCCCCATAACATTTTTCTGGTTTACTGTCTTGAATCTATTGATCCCCTTAAAATCCCATGTTCTAAAGGAAGTAAACAGTTACACTTGTGGTGTGTGGAAATTTCAGAACAAGAATTAATCATACAGGTACATAGTGATGGAAAGTGACTATATATTTTTGTAGCCTCTTGATTTGAATATTTTTACGAATTGTTTATATCATATAGTACCACCTTGTTCTCCCTACTAGCTCATCTCTTATTCATGGGGTCATGGAACCTTAAATTAAAAAGATGAATGTGACCTAACAGGTACTTAATTAATTATTAATAGTGTAAGCCTATAAAGATGGTATATATTCAAGTCATAGAAATTGTGAGTAAAATTACTTTTGAATTTTTACACATTCAACTTAAATCTTAGTCTAGACAGTCCTAAAATTTAGATATGAGCTCTTCTCGATGTTTTGATATACGATTTACTCTAAACGATTCATATATGTAGCAAATCTAACATGTAATTTGTTTGTTAATTATGAACGGTATAAGTACTTTTAAATTGTTCATCATTTCTATTTTCTAGAGTATAGTTTAATTTGTTTAGCCTTCTGAATCTATACTCCACCTTCTGATCCCAACCTTAAGGCACTATTACAAGCCCAAATTTTTGAAGGACTTTTAATGATGGACCGGATATATAGGGTAATTAGCTGATAATAAACTATTTTAAGTTTAGACAGTTAATAAACTATTAAGATTTTCTCGTTGACAAACATTTTACTAGTTATTACGATTTCGTTTTTTTCTTTTGGAAATATAAAAAACAAGAATCATACATACATAGTGATGGAAAGTGACCATTTTCGTTTTTTTTTAGAATAATGCGGACATCCTTATATATATTGTGGTCTTGAGGGGAGGGGGGTCTGTTAGATAGCAACTTGTACCTCTTGATTTTGAATATTTTACGAATTGTTTATATCATAGTACCACGTTGTCCTCCCTCCTAGCTCATAGCTTAATCATGGGCTCATCGATGAGTATGACCCAACAAGTTCAAAATCTAAGGATACTTTTGAAGTTAGTTGAATACACACACATCGTATAGAAAAATCCTTGGTACAGAAGGCTTTTATTAAATGGGGCTCTACACGGTTGGAAAAATCCATATTAAGGTTAATGTGTGTAATTGAAGAAGATGACATATTTTAAGTGGTGTAGGTGTTACATAATGAACGCTTGGAACACTCAAAACCTTTTTTCAAAATTTATGAGTCAAAAGTCATGTTTAATAGGAACACTTTATCATGTGTTCAACAATTGACTATCTAAATAAAATTTTATAGATAAGTTTAAAGGATTATCGATGTATACATCACAATACATAAAATATTAGAGTATAAGTAATACACATTGTCAGTTCAAATAATTTTTATATATTATCACGTTATTTCACCCGTAGGTAATATATTTTATTTTTCAAGATTTCAAATCTATTATTCTAAGGAGGCTTAATAAAATGTAAATACCATTTAAATGATATAGCGTAAAAAAACAAATTGCACACACTATGGTATATAAAAATTAATTAAACTCATAATATTATGTCTGACTCAAACTTGAGTGGTTTTAGTTAGCGACCTTGAAGCAAGTAAACGTTGTTCTTGCTTTAATTCAGCAATTTATTTTATAGCAGAATCATAAACTAATTCAAAAGTCAATATTTGATTAAACAAATTAACATATATTAGTTCAAATAAATTCAAAAATGCATGCATCAGGTTATTAATTGGGTGCACGTAGCTGGCAAAATTCTACAATTGCGACTTTTTCTTTCTTCCAGCGAAATCGAAGTGTCTAGCAGTTTATAAGCCTCTTTTGGCTATATTATAAGACACGGCGGAATTCTTTCCCTCTTGATTAGAAGTATCAAATTTGAATATTGAGAAAGGAAAATCTCACGTTGGATTTTAAGCATTTTAATATTATTTTAAAGTGAATAATTCCTAATTATATATTACACCAATTACATCTGCTACTAGTGAGTGCATTTTTATTAGTGGAGTACTTCAAATATCGTGAATCCAAATTAGTCAAATTCATATATTTCTAATACCAAAGAGTTAAAACTATAAAACACGCAAAGAGTATTGAGGATAGGCTTTCTTTATCTTTATCTTTAGAATTAAATTGAGGTGTGTGGGTGGGGGGGGGGGGGTGATTTATCTCTTGCTCCATAATTAAAGTAAAATTTTATCCTAAAAGCAGCGCAAAATCTCAATAGATTGATTTAGGTACTTTTTATCATCTGTCATTTAAATTTTAAGCAACCAAACTAAAAGTTTTCTTGTTATCCATCTCGTTATGTAAAAGGGAATGAGCCATTTTATTCGAAATGTTTAAGATATATACATCAATAATATTATTATTTTTAAAATCATACTATCAATGTCATTTAACCGACTATATATTATAAATTATATTACTACTCTATGATTCAAGTTACCATAGCTAGAATATATACACCGTCTATTTAAGGACCTTATATATTCTGTTTTGCATGTTCTTCCTTTCTTTAATTTCTCACCATACTTTTTAGTAGAAAAATAACCACAACTTTTTTTTTTGTTTTCGTTTTTCTTTCAATAAGTGAACAATTAATTAACTAGTTCAGGAATTGGAATTTGGAATTTGTTGAAGGAAATATTCATCGTGAAAACAAAGTAGGAGAAAAGAGACGTAGTTAAAACTCATAATCTTGTGGATTAATTAACAATTAATAATTAATTAAGCTGGTTAATCCTAGTCCAGTGGCCACATGTAGTAATGAAGGATCTGTCGAACACACTTTATCGAAAATTTTATGTACAAAATTAGCGAATTTCAGCCAATATGAAATAAAATTAATTTGTATCTTGCCGATTATTATACTTATAACTTGTAACTCACGATTTATGGTTTGATGAGTTTGGGCGGTGAAGTAATTATCGTCAAGTGTCGGCAGAGACAAGTCATTAATTTCATGTCTGCTCTCTAATTAAATGTGTATAACATAAAAAGTTGATCATCTATCCAAATTTTGTGTTTTACGTCCCCAAAACAACAAATGGTCCAAAATTTATTCGATTTTATTCCAAGAATTTGGCAGTCCATCATTATAAATTTAAGATTTTTAACAAGTTCTACCTTTTAGAAAGAAATTAATTAAGGATATAATAGATAAAAAAAATTTATCTTTTCTTGATTTGTCAAATTAGACAAGTAATAAGGGACAAATAAAAAAAAATAGGACAAGTAATTAGGGATAGATGAAGTATTACTTTTACTATCTCATATTAGTTGTCTCTCTTACTAAATTAAGAAAGTGTTAATTAAAAGGAATTTTTTCTATATCATCTTTGCTGTTAATTCTTTTTAAGAGTATTTACATTTATTTATAAAATTTTCAAAATGTTTTTTACGAAGTGAATTTAAAATTATCTTTCTTATTTATGATTTTAGTAATATGAGTGTATAAATAGAAAAATAATCAACTAAGACGACGAAAGTATAGGTTTGACTTTTGAGAGGTTGTGAATACGTCAAAGGAAGATCTTATAGAGGAAAGCTCAGGAATATTTGGTCATTCAAGTACTAGAAACTCACAAGTTACAATACAAAAGTTGCTACTTTGTTTACTCAGCTCATTTTAAATGTATTTGTCCTAATTTTCTTTTTAGTTCATTTTAAAGGAATCTTATAATACTGGTTCCATGCATGAAAATGATAACTAACGTTTCAATCTCGAAGTGATACTCTTACATTTTCTATTTTTATAGATTATTGCAAAACCTTATTATAATAATCATGCTTATCGGGTCATGATCATCATATGTTGTAGGTCATTTTTTAACATTACTGACATCTTGAATTTTCATCAATTTCGCATAAGATAAAAGCTTGTTTTATATGGTAAAAACAACTTGATTTTGACCTATTACTTTGCATTACCCTAACAAAAACCTCCAAATGGACCCCTTTTTGAAAAGTCATTCATTAATGAAGGCCTTTCCATAGTTATTACTTTGTCCTCGCAAATGGAAATAACTAGGAAGAAGTCAAGAATTGGAAATAGTGATTTTAGGAAATAAGGATGAGTTAGGTATGTTTCCAGATACCGTAGGAAAGATAGTTGAATTATCTTTCCAACGCCACCGAGTTTGCGCGATTCCGAGTTTGTATGAGTAATATATACCCTTTGGAAGTTGGATTGTTTAGATAAGGAAAGTCTAATCCAGATTTTGAAAGGGTATTTTAGTATTTTCCTTACCCAATTGTTTTTATTCATTTATAGGAGTTTAATTGGGATAAAATCAGATTTTAGTTGGTTTAGAAAAGTTGAAGTTCACGGTAAGGCTTGGAGAAAAGAGAAAAGAGGAGAAAGGAGAAGGAAAATCAAGAATCGTCAAGACGTTCGAGTTTGATTGTGGATTTTGCCAAGGATTCAATCATACGAGGTATGCGAGATCACATAGCGTTGGGATAGTTCACCCATGCGCCAATCATGATTCAATTCAGCGAAGTTTATTAGATTTGAAAGTAAATCCTTTGAGTTCTTGATGAAATTCGTTTGAATTCTTGTGGGTTGTGTTGTTGGAGTTTGCTTGAGATTTGAATCATGTTTCCGGGTGTAATTTCAAGTTGAATCTGTTATATATTGAGGGTATAAATAATTCTAAGTGTTTGGGGAAAGAACTAAGTGAAATTAGAGGGTTTAGAGATGAAAAAGGGAGAAGAAAAGTCGGGGAACACCTGGGGAGGTTCTTGGGGCGTCGCACCTCTCAGAGCCCCAAAGAGAGGTCTCTGAACTTTGACCTCTGGGGCGCCGCGCCAGCCAGAGCTCCCCAAGTCAGTTTCAGAACTTCAAGGGCTGGCGCTCCGCGCCTCTCAGAGTGTCAAGGACGCCAGTTCTAATTCCTATTCTTCCCCCACCTTGTCGTACTAGTTCCTTAGCAATGTACCTATGTTTTCTAGTTGATTCCAACACTCTTAGGTACATCTAAACATCATGAAATCATCCATAAACATGAGATTATGAACCTTGAATCCATAATTCAATTCCAAGAAAGTTAAGAGTCAAGTCTAAGAGTTAATAAGCAAGTCAAGAGAAGTTCATAAAGTTTTCAAAAGTCTTTCACAAACGTTTTAACTTTGTTTTAAAACTTAAAGTTCAAGTTGAGTTAAGAGTAAAGTTCATTCTTCAAAGTTTATATGGGAACTAAGTATTCCCAAAAGTTAAGAAATATTTTCACATTTGAGCAAGAAAGGGAACATCGATTCCAAGAGAGCTTTTAAGCTAAAGTTTTGAGTAATTATCTCAAACCAAAGAAAGAAGTTTGTTTTAAAAACATATGAGCTAATTAAGTATATTTTGGGAGTAGTATTGAGCACCGATATGGGGATGCGAGTTCATATTAACTAAAGTCTCCATAAACCATGTAGTCATCATGGGTAGTAAAGGATCATACTTTTTAGATGACTCCTTAAGTTCCTTTTTAGCATAGACTAGTGGATCCACTTAGTTAAGGCGTTCTATATGACGGCAAACTATAGGACAGTTCTGGCAGCGTGGCAAGACGTTGTATCACCACTTAGGCTCATAGTGGTGGTTGTCGGCTAGAGAATCTCTTACAGAAACTATATTACTTTATTATATGAGTAAAGTTGAGTTTGTTATTGCATTTTCTTTAACGAACTAAGTTGTTTTCCACTGTTTTACAAGCTTTCTATATATTGCATATGTTTTATTGCTTTATATTGAGTTAAGTTATTTAGGAGTTGAGTAAATCCAAGGTAAGTGTTCCATTCAGATTCTTTTCAAGTCTATGTTGTGTTTAGCATTCCAACTCGCATACTCGTACATCAATGTACTGATGCCAGTTGGTCTGCATTTTCTTATGATGCAAACACAGGTAACCAGGATCATCACCCAGCGCCTCGTTGATCCAGTTGAGCACTCAGAGTCAGTTGGTGAGCCTCCTTGCATTTTCGAGGACTCCTTTTAATTTGCTTTCAGTATTTCATTATTAGGATGATCGGGGGTCTTGTCCCGACATCCCTCTTTATTTTAGAGGCTTCATAGACAGATAGTTATAGTTCTTTAGTCTTATTCATTTCAGTTGTATACGTTTAAGACTTGAGTTGCCATTTTGGCTAAGACATTATTTCTTAATGCATGAGTTATATTTCTTATGTTTAAGTCTTCCGCTGAGTAAGTAAGCCAGACCAAGGGTTCGCTTGAGGCCAGCAATGATTCTCGAGTGCCAGCCACGTCCGGGGTGTAGGCTCGGGGCTTAGCTTAACAAGGCAAAGGATTCAGAGTACCCCAGCACCTTGTCTTCTATTTTGGAGTTCTAATATAAATTCACCATGACACCTCACCTTGCAAGGCAATTTATATTTGTCAACCCTTATTAAGTATAAATAATACCTAAAAAATGAGTACCAAATTTGTTGGCCCCATAACATTTTTCTGGTTTACTGTCTTGAATCTATTGATCCCCTTAAAATCCCATGTTCTAAAGGAAGTAAACAGTTACACTTGTGGTGTGTGGAAATTTCAGAACAAGAATTAATCATACAGGTACATAGTGATGGAAAGTGACTATATTTTTGTAGCCTCTTGATTTGAATATCTTTACGAATTGTTTATATCATATAGTACCACCTTGTTCTCCCTACTAGCTCATCTCTTAGTCATGGGCTCATGGAACCTTGAATTAAAAAGATGAATGGTACTTAATTAATTAATAGTGTGAGCCTATAAGGATGGTATATATTCAAGTCATAGAAATTGTGAGTAAAATTACTTTTGATTTTTTTTTGTAACAATAAAATGATCATTTAATAGACATTCAACTTAAATCTTCTCTAAACAGTCCTAAAATTTAGATATGAGCTCTTCTCGATGTTTTGATATACTATTTACTCGAAACGATTCATATATGTAGCAAATCTAACTTGTAATTTGCTTGTTAATTATGAACGGTATATATAAGAACTTTTAAATTGTTCATCATTTCTAGAGTATAGTTTGTTTAGCCTTCTGAATCTATAGTCCTCCTTCCGATCCCAACCTTAAGGCATTATTACAAGCACGAATTTTTGAAGGACTTTTAATGATCGACTGGATATATAGGATAACTAGCTGATAATTAAGCTATTTTAAGTTTAGACAGTCAAGCAACTAATAAACTATTAAGATTTTCTTCTTGATAAACATTTTACTAGTTATTATGATTTCGTTTTTTTCTTTTTGGAAATATAAAAACAAGAATCATACATACATAGTGATGGAAAGTGACCATTTTTGTAGAGAATAATGTGGAGTGTGGACATGCTTATATATATTGTGGTCTTGATCTGAGGGGAGGGGGGTCTGTTAGACAGCAACTTGTACCTTTTGATTTTGAATATTTTACGAATTGCTTATATCATAGTACCACGTTGTCCTCCCTCCTAGCTCATCTCTTAAGCATGGGCTCATCGATGTGTGTGACCCAACAAGTTCAAAATCTAAGGATACTTTTGGAGTTAGTTGAATACACACACAGGAAAAATCATTGGTACGGAAAGCTTCCCCCCAAATGGCCCTACGCATTTGAAAAAATCCATATTAAGGCTAATGTGTGTAATTAAAGAAGATGACATATTTTAAGTGGTGTAGGTGTTACATAATGAACGCTTGGAACACTCAAAACCTTTTTAAAAAATTATGAGTCAAAAGTCATGTCTAATAGGAACAACACTTTATCATGTGTTCAGATGCTCAATTGAAACATGTCGTAATTTAATTGACCATCTAAATAAAATTTACAGGTAAGTCTAAAGAATTATTGATGTATTCCGTCATTAAAGTTTAAACATATAGTTACATCACAATACATAAAATATTGTGTAAACATCGTCAGTTCAAATAATTTTTATACTATTATCACGTAATTTCACCCTCATATAATATATTTTATTTTTCAAGATTTCAAATCTATTATTTTATGGAGGCTTAATTATATGTAAATTTATTTAAATGATGTGATAGTGTAAAACACAAATTACTCTCAGTATGGTATATAAAAATTAATTAAACTCATAATATTATGTCTGACTCAGACTTGAGTGGTTTTAGTTAGCGACCTTGAAGCAAGTAAACGTCATTCTTGCTTTAATTCAACAATTATTTTTTTATAGCAGAATCATAAACTAATTCAAAGGTCAATATTTAAATGAACATATCTTAGTTCAAATAAGTTCAAAAATGCATGCATCACGTTATTAATTGTGTGCACGTAACTGGCAAAATTCTACAATAGCGACTTTTTCTTTCTTCCCGTGAAATCGAAGTGTCTAGCAATTTATAAGCTTCTTTCAAAATGAATGGCTATACTATAAGACACGACGGAATTCTTCACTCTTGATCAAAGGTATCAATTTGAATATTGACAAAGGAAAATCTCCGATTATATTTTAAGCATTTTAATATTATTTTAAAGAGTCAGTGCAGTAAGGGTACTTGTAAATCACTAGGCAGCCATACATCAATACTCGACTCAAGTTTAACTTAGTCCAAACTTCAAATATCGTGAATCCAAATTAGTCAGGATCATAAATTTCTAATACCAGAGTGTTAAAATAAAATACACGCAAGAGTACAGAGGATAGTGTCACGGACTTAGAGTGTTGGCTAAAGTTCCGTGCGGCCCTTGACAATTTACTCACTACTCTTTCAAAATCTTGTAAATTCAAGGAAGCCTTTAAGACTTGGATCGCTAAGAGAATGCTTAAGGAAAGACTTAGAAAGAACAAAGAGAGTTTTGGAAGAAGGCTTTGTATATTACTTAGAAGGCTTTACAACTTTGCTTGGTTGCTTGGATGGATGGATGCCTTGCAAATGAATGGCACCACCTATTTATACTAACTCCTAGGGACTAAAGTGCAAATAAAAATTACTTACAAGTCCCTAAACTTATTTACACAAAAGCCCCTTTCTAGAATTCTCTATACTCTCTAGAGAATTCTAATGCTTTCTTGAAAAATATCTACTTTATTCTAGAGGATTCTAAGGAATTATCTAGCCTTCTTGACTAATCTAAAAGGTTCTAGAGTTCTCCGCAAACCTCTCCATAACTCTAGACCCTTCCGCCCCTATCCGAACGCAACATTCAACTGCGAAGTGGCGGGACGTGACAATAGGCTTTCTTTATCTTTAGTAATAATTGAGATGTGGGGGGTGATTTATCTCTTGCTCCATAATAAAAGTAAAAATTTATCCTAAAAACACCGCAAAATCTCTATAGATTGATTTAGGTACTTTTTATCATCTGTCATTTAAATTTTAAGCAACCAAACTAAAAGTTTTCTTGTTACCCATCTCGTTATGTCCAAGGGAACGCGACATTTTTATTCGAAAAGTTTAAGATATATACATCGACAATATTTTACAAAATTCATACTATCAATGTCATTTAACCGATGCCGACTATTTATAATAAATTATATTACTACTGTATGATTCAAGTTACCATAGCTAGAATATATACACTGTCTATTTAACGAACTTATATTCTGTTTTGCATTGTTCTTCCTTTCTTTAATTTTTCACCATACTTTTTAGTTTCAAAAAAAATATCACGACTTCTTCTTTTTTTCATTTTTCTTTCAATAAGTGAACAATTAATTAACTTGCCTCAAAAGAAAGAGATCACTAGTTCAGGAATTGGAATTTGGAATTTGTTGAAGGAAATATTCATCGTGAAAACAAAGTAGAAGAAAAGAGACGACGAAGTTAAAACTCATAATCCTGTGGATTAATTAAGAATTAATAGTTAATCAAGCTGGTTAATCCTAGTCCACTGGCCACATGTAGTAATGAAGGGTCCGTCGAACACACTTCATCGAAAATTTTATGTACAAAATTATAGGAAGTATATATATTAAATTATTTTTTATGTGTGTATTACAATCTTGAACACTCTTAATTATATTGGAAAACTATACAAATTGGACCCAACTCATATATTTATCCTGATTGGACCCACAACCCATATATTTACTAAACCACCGATGATATCATCGGAGTATATATATACTTTGATGTTATCTATATATTCTGATAGTATCAAACAATCTTTTCACTGAAACACTGTATTTTCCTACTTGATGTCATTAGAGTATATATATACTCTAATGGTATTATGAAGTAATTGAGTAGTGTTTTTCACTGAAGCACATTTTCTTCTACTTTGATACTATGTGTATATATACTTTGATGGTATCAAGAAGTAAACGCGAATTAATAGTTAAAAAAAAGAAGGTATGGAAGTAAAGAGATAACCGCTTGTATATAGTTTCCCTTTTTTAGTACAAGCATTCTTGATCTAGAATTCCAGATCTTTATGAATGGCCAATGTGCAAAGTGGGTCATCGCTCTCAAGACAAAATGGTCCAAAGCCAAATCTGGCACCAGATTGGGCCCTGGCCCATTTATGCCGTAACTTGCGGCCCCATAACTTATGGACAAGTGAACAAATGTCCTCTTGTGGAAAAAATAGAAGGAAAAGTCATATGTTCTCTTTGTATTAAATAAAAATAGGGATTCTTACATTCATATTAATCTAATCCAAATTCATAAAAGAAAAACTTATCTTCTGCTTATTTATTATTGTTCATTAATACTTTATTCAAAAGGTTTAAAGAATTCAAAAAATTAATGTAGTATATATATATATATATGATTTTAGATACTTCTATCTAAACTAGACATTGTAAAGCTTAGAATTTTACCTTAATAATTGTTAAGTTCATAAAACTAATGTAGAAAAATTGTTTTTTCTATTAAAAAAAACTATCTAAAGAATTTGTAAAATATTTAACTTCTGTTAGTTTCAAAGGTCAAACACGCATGATTAAATTACTTAAAAGTTAAATATACTTAACCAACTCATATAAGGAATAATATCAGAATGATTCAATAACTCAAAGATCAAAATTGCTATTTTTAAAGAAACTTTAATTTAAAAAATATTGTAATTTGAATTAACTATTAATTTTTTATCTCAAATTAATTATATTTTATTGTTTTACTATATTATTCGCTCTCATGTTTATTGAGTAAGGCTAAAAATGAAAATTAATAGTTTATTATATCTTGATTTTTTTTTAAAATAGCAACTATTTTGAATTATCTATTTTAAATAAAGACGCCTATAAACTAGATCAAAAGAAGTATATTTTCTATTTTTATAAATTATTGCAAATCCTATAATAATAATTATAAGAATTATAGTTGTCTGCCACGCACTCTCCTCCTCATAAATTTGACAATATTTCACCTTCAATTACATCAAATTATGTCAATTTTAGAAAGGGCAGTTTCGGTAATTTAAGACAAATATATTTCCACTATTATTGATGCTTTACTTAAAAGAATTTTAAAACGTAAACAAAAAGGGTCAACCGTCGATATAATATACCTACGTGGACCCTTATTGATGACCTGGCATTTCATTCTTCACAATTTTATCAAACTTGGCCCCACTTATCGGCGTTCGCTGGGGCCCATTCCATAAAACAATTTAATTTTTCAAAAGATTTTCCTATTTCAAGCTCGAATTATTTTTTTAAAATTGCTCAAATTATTCTACCCTTTGCTTTTGTTAAAGCATAAATAGTGATAATATCTAAAAAATTTAATCAATAGTAATTATGTCACCACTTTATCTTTTATTAAAGAAGCATATGCTGCGGATGTACTTTCCGTCCTTGATATAAATAAGTAATTTAAATGTGCAAAAAAAAAAGTTAAGCATCTTACCAAAGTTCTCCCACAATATATGCTTTTTATATGGAAAAAAATCAATTTGATTTGATTTACTTATTTATTGAAATGAATAATTATTTGTAAAAGTGAAAATATGGACTTATATGTAACTGATAAGTTCCAATTAATTACTTCCCTCCACTCTTCACTAGTGTTTTCAACTTTTCATATCTATTTTTAGTGACTCGAACTTTTAATAATCTACTGATCGATGATGTACGTATTTAACCATTTAAACGAGATTCATTTATCTATGGCCGGTTATTGTAAGGGGGGCAGTGAGTCCGTTATGGATGTTACAGTTCATCTAATTCCAATTAGATTTTTTGTTTGTTAGACAATTAGATTTCATTATGGCCTTTGTTAATATTTTATTTATATTCTTATATATAATATACAATGTTGAAGACAAATGGCAAATATATATATCTATAGAACTGTGTGATTCAAGCATGCTAAATGCAAAGTGAAAGGAACACTTTATTGTTGCAATCGTGACTACAAAATGACTCAATTACTAATTAATTAATATTAATCATATTTTAAATAGATAACTCCCACGAAAATGAGCAACTAATACTGTTTATTTTTCTTTAATAATAGTTCAAAGGTATATTATTATAAGAGGAGTTTTCGAGGCAAAAGGTAAAGATAGAAAATTGTATAAGGATCCTGATTTAACTGTTAAGATATTATCTATTTTAAATATAGACCTACCCGAATTTGTCCTTTTGGTTTTAGGCAAAAAGAATTTTAAATTGTTTTTTTTTTTTAATTTAACGTGGAATTCATTGTGCACCCCAACGTCACAAATCTACTCTTACTTAATTTGTAATATATATTTTTTCCATTTTAAAACTAAAATGTATCATTACAAGTGAAATGTTTCTCTCTAATTGCTAATCCTTATCCTAATATTTTTGTATTAACTAAAACCAAAAACGCATTAAAAATTTATGCTATAAACCTTTCATGGTAAGGAGTAAAGCCTAATAATGTCTGCAGTGTTTCGTTTTTATAAGAAACTAACTTGGAGATATTTAATATAGATTTAATTTAGGATCTTAAACTAGTAATTATCAAAAACTTTAGGCAAACCAATCCAGTTAAAGACTGGTCCGCTACCAACTACGAATTTGACCTTTAATTATGCTTTCCATTTACCTATATTATTAGAGATAATTAATTTGCACTTTTGATTCTTATGATATTTTACTAAATTCATTTAATTTTTAATTGATATATATGTGTTTATTTGATTCTCTTATATATATTCAAAATGTTATTTTAATAAATAAAAAAATAGAGAGGAGTATTGTAAATACCTCTAAACTCAGTGAGAATTTAGAGGTATATTTTACTCATGTTGTAAGATCGATGGTGTATTTAAGTTTAGTTAATCAATTAAATGGATGTTTTTAGATTGTCACTAGTTCGAAAATGAAACTAATAATTTACGTTGGATTTAGGGGTATTTTTCAATATTTCTCTCATTTGTTAAATTATTTCCTCCAAATGCAATGAGTAATTAAATTGTTTAATAATTTATTAAATATAAGAAAATTCACCAGCGGAAGAATAAAAAATGCACATATTGTAATTAAAAATAGATTTAACATACTTGTTCAAATATTACAGGGATTAAAAACAAAAAATAATAATATTTTAAAGATTAATTAAAAGCCCAAATTTCCTTTTTGTTTAATTATATTATTTTTTCACGTCTTTTTCCCCTCTTAAAAGAGTCTTCTTTTAAACGATAATTGTGCAGTAGTGGTGACAGCAATTTTTTACCTGCAAATAGCAGCTTCCCTTTTACGTATTTATCCTTTCGTAAAACCGAAACGTCTTATTTAACCTCTTTAACTAATTATTACGATTTCCAATTGGATAAAGCCTTTCTCATTCTGTCTTCTTGCAGGATTAACTTTCCGTTTATTTTTACTTAGTTGTTTTAATACGACACTATTTTCAATTTCGAAATTTAAATAAATCTATTTTTTATAATAAATTTTTATATGTATATTTAAATATTTTAAATTATCAATTATTATAACTTATAATAAGTAGTTATTGTAAAGTTACCTACCTAATACTTCCCTTTATCCCTAATTACTTATCCACTTTTGAATTGACACACCCGTTAAGAAAATAATTATGGACATAATGAGTTTATCATTTTACCCCTATTAATTATTAAGTGGATGAATTAAAAACTTAAGATTATTAAGAAGTTATACCTTTTTCAAAGTAATAAATTGAGGATATAATAGATAAAAAAAATTATCGTTTCTTGATTTATCAGAATGAACAAGTAATTACAGACAACTAAAAAAAAAAATAGATAAATAATTAGGGATATATGACTGTTTCATTCTCCTACATTGTGTAAGGATTATAATAAAAACCTAAACCGCAAAACTAACTACTACTAATTGCTAAACCCCTATATAAACAGACCCCTCTATCTCTCTCACACACTCTGCAAAAAAAACTTCATCATCACAAATTTTATTTACATATAGATATATGCGTTACAATATTGAAAACAACGCCTCTGTTTTTATATAGATAGATCATGAGCAACATACCAAAATCTTTAACAGATTCTTCTTTTACTCTTTTCAATTTAGCCATCTCTTCTTCTGATCCTTGGCCTTTCTCTCTTCCAATTTCTTCCATCTAACACCCCTCAAAATCTCTCTCAATTGTACAGTGTTTCTCTTGATTTCTTGTTTTTTCCTTCAAATCTTGATAAAAACAGAGATGGGTACTGGAGAAAAACACCATCTGAGTTTCCATTTTCATGTTCCACATATTAACTTCCATCATCATAATCATGGGAAGAAGGAATTGAAGAATATACCAAAAGGGTGTCTTGCAGTTATAGTGGGTCAAGGTGAAGAACAACAGAGGTTTGTCATCCCTGTCAATTATATCAATCATCCCCTGTTTTTGCTTCTACTTAAAGAAGCAGAGAAAGAATTTGGATTCGATCATAAAGGACCAATTAATATCCCTTGTCATGTTGAACAATTCCGCTATGTTCAGGGATTGATTGCTAAGGAAAATCCGCATAATCATCATCACCAGCACCATCATCACCATTCATGGTGCTTCAAAGCCTGAACTTTTTTACTTCTTTTTTTCTATAGTTACATATCTTGGTAGTTTTTTGTTATTTTGGACTCGGAATTGTCAGTGCTTCGAATGATGTAAATTTCTAGTTTTGGGGTCGAGTCCTTTTTGGGCTTTTTTTAATGCTCTGTTCTGAGATGTTCATGTACCCAGAAGTGTGGTTATAGAAGATGAACAAGTTGGAATAATATTCATAATACAGAATTATTTTTTTTCTTTTTCTGAATTTTTATAAATCTATTATATTACAAAAAAATATTATGGCTTTAGCTATTTTAGTTATTTTAATTTCTATTTCTTTTATATAAGAATCTAGAGGAGTGTGTATGGCTTGAAATTCTCCTCGGGCAGAAATTAGGATAGAGGATTAATAGGTTAGTAGGTAGTCGAACTTTAGCATTATTTCTTTCTTATGCTTTTGTATTTCATACCTTATTTTGATAATTTATTTGATTTAAGCGTCTATTGAAAAACTTCAAACTACCTTCTCTTTGAAATTGCATTTTTACTCCATACTTTATTTTGATATTTTATTTAATTTGAGTGTTTATTGGAAATCATGCCTTTCTAGCTTCTCTTTGTTGTTGCATTTTTATTCCATACTTTATTTTGATATTTTATTTAATTTGAGTGTCTAGTGGAAATCGTCTTTTTATCTTTTCTTTGTTATCGCATATCTATTCCATACTTTATTTTGTTATCGCATTGTCTTTTCTATCTTTGATGTACTTTATTAATAAAATTACAGTAAATATGTTATTATTCCGATGGTGTTTAAGAATATTGATTATTGAGTGGATTGATGAAAGATGCTTCTCCACAAAGGGGTTTTTGGTGGGAAGGGAAGGGAAGATAGGTCCTAGGTCCCTTCCACCTTATTGCAAATCTACTTTTGTCCCTTTCTTTAATGTCACAACATCACTAAAAATCTCCAAAAAAATATGGCCTTGGTTTGTTCATATTTCTGTGGTTCCACTTTTGATTTCCTCTTTCATGACAACTTTTGTTTGGGTTATGCAATCCAAAATTCGAAGCTTCCTTTCTATTAGTGCATTTATCACGTAGCGCTTTGTGAAGATTGTGTCTACGAATTCTTAAAGAAAATTTGTGGCTCGTATATAAGTTAGATGGAATTACGTGAACACTCTTGATAGATTTTACCTATCGTAAATATAAAAGTAGGTCGCTTTGACAATTCATATAAAAAGCTTGTTCCAAAAGCCCTCGTGAAAATTGGAATAGCACCAAGATCCAGAGATATTTTATTTTTTTGATTCGCTAGACGAAGGTTTAATTCATAACATATCTTCATTATGAATAATAATTTATATCCAATAGGTTGAGACCCTTAATCAATTATGCAGTAACACTACCACATCCCTGACTTATTTTATGGTACAAAATACGTAGTACTATTTATTATATAGATACATATTACTGTTATATTATTTTAACATTGCTTTGAAAACATGATTAATTCATTTATATATAAAGAATTTGCATCAATTCTTTGAAAACAAATATTCTTGAAGACTGTAGAGAAACCTATCATTTTCTTTATAAAATTAAAGTGAATTCCATTTTATGTCTCGCCATATATATAGAGAGATTATTGCATGAATCAAAGACCAATTATTACTTCTTTGCTTAATGCTCCACTAACAAATGGTGTTTAGTGGATTTCATAATTAATCATAATGTGAATAAGAAGACTAAATCAAATCATAGATCTCTCAAGAACCATGTAGGGGCCATGTGCTAGAATTTTTCTTGGGAAAAGTTTGACATTAATCTTGCAAGAAGATGCTACATTTTCTCAAGTTGCCACAATGCCAAAAAAATGAACTGTAAGCAACTAATTTAGACTAAAAGCAAAATGGGATGGATTCTCTTCTGATTTCCCTCACACATGGCATATTTTGGATGTCAAAAACACATTTGACTTTGGAAATTTTTAATGTGCATTTTCTCAAAAATAAAAAAATTGACTACTAATCATTTTGTGGAATGGCTTCCTTTAATACAACTCCTCTACTCCAAAAGGTTTGACAATTTTTGCATCCATTTAGATTTATGATGTGTTCAGATCAATTTGTAGATATTTCGATTAATTATGTTATAAGGTCTTTGCTATCTTCCATCAATACAAATACCTAGTAAGAACATGTTTAAAGACTGGGGAAGCCTCCATCAATACAAATACATAGTACAAACATGTTTAAAAAATGGGGGAGCAGCACGGGCGGGGTGCTTCGTCCCCCATCCATGCATCTCCCTTCCGTCCCCAGCACGCGCTCGTGTACTCTTCGGGTGATTAATGAACCCCGACACAAAAATGCTAAGGTATCTAATCCAACACCTCGTTCATGGTGTGCGTGAGGACATGTGTTTTTTTTAGACAAAGACTATTTTTAATAATAGATATCTCGACTCTCAAATCAATAAAAAGATATAACCAAATATAACATTTGATGTGAATTTTTTATCTATTAAAATTTGAACAACCGAAAAGAAATCACCAATAGTACTTTTGTCTTAGCTAAAGACAAACTTTGATTACCAACGGAAAATATGTTGTTTCATTATTGTTTATTTGAGAAACAGTAGAAAAATGATGTACTTTCTTTATTTATTTCAACTTGTAAAGGCATGCTTCATGAGGTAGTATAAATTTTAATTAATTCAAGTAGCTAAAATTGGATGAAACAGTGGAAGCATTCATTCCTGTCTCTACAACAGGTTGCACCTTACTATTATTATTTGTCCAAAGTGGAATATAATTCCTTAATTGAAGGGAAAAAGTAGTGTCACCCAATCATATTCAGTTCCCTTACTTTAGACACCATTCTTTGTGCTTTCTCCTCATTTCTTGTATGTCTATAATGTGTAATGTGTGGTTTACTATTCATCTTCTCTAAGTTGGCTAAACTTTAACCCCAAAAAATCAATGTAACAATACCTTTCTTTATCGGTAATAAATATATACATTAATAAAAAATATTAAAGTTTTTACTGATATGAGTTAATTATTATTAGATCTAATATCACTATATGTATTAGGGACATTTACAAAGAATGTTAATTACTGCTAAAATACATATTTAGCGGCAATAAAACTAGGGAAAATTACTTATATACACATTTACTTACATGAATATCCATTTATCCCTGCCTTTTTTTTAAATTTCAAAAATCCTTTAATTCCCCCAATTCATAAAATCTTCCGGATACATAAATATTTCACTCCTATTTTCAGCCTACATCCACGTTTCCCACTCCCCATTTCACTCCTTCATTTTATCCCTAAATTCTCTCTACTTCTTTAGCATTTACAAATTTCAAATTCATTTTGATTTTTAGAAGGTGTCTCTCTCAAGTTTATCAATTAATATATTTTTGAATTTCAAATCTTTTCTATTTCCAATTAATGATTTCAAATTATTCAAGAGGTAGATTTCTTTCCATCACTTCAATTTTCGATTTCTTTTATTATTATTTTATAATTTTTTAATCTTAAAAAATAAAAATAAAATTACCTCCGCCCCCTACCCTCATTGAAATCTTATTGAACCTTTGCAATTTTAGTTAATCATATTGTCGTTGAAAATTTTTCTTGAAAAATATTTATTTTCTTTTAATGTTTCTACAATTGAAAAACGTCCAAAAAAAAAGAAGAAAAAAGTTGGATCTGCCATTGCACGACCATCACTATCAAAGATACAGATTTTTGATGTATCTCATTTATTTTGAGTCTTAAATTAGTCTTTGTTAGTGTTATCATTGATCTGATACATCACTGCTACAATAACCTTTGTTTTATGCAATGTATAATGTTCATATTTAAGGTATTGATACACAACTCTAATGTTGTTGAATCTTTGATTAGTGTTTTCATGTTTAATATAAATGTACTTATACATAAACTTTGTGTTATTTATCACACACACAAAAAAAAAGCTATTTTGGAACAATTACATGTATAATGTACTTTTTTTATATTTTAAAATATAGTATTTCTCAAACAAAATAAGATACATAAAAATTAATGTATCATACACTAATTTTTTAGTTATGATACGTAAATTCAAATTTATACTAAATGTATCCGATACATAACAATTACCAAACAATAATGTATCGATCTCAAACTAAAAATCTTATGGGCAACACTTTCTTATTTAATGTATCTAGTAGAAATACAACACTTATCAATTTAAATTGAAAGGATCTTCATGATCTCAAACAAAATAAGATACATAAATAATGATGTATCATGCACTAATTTTTTTGTTATGATACATAAATTCGAATTTATACTAAATGTATCTAATACATAACAATTACAAAATACTAATGTATAGATCTCAAACCTAAAATCTTATGGGCAACACTTTCTTATTTAATGTGTCTAGTAGAAATACAACACTTATCAATTTAAATTGAAAGGATCTTCATGATGTATCTTCTCAAAATTTTCAACAATTTTGAATCAAAACTGAAAGGATCTTCAATGAATTGGAGAAGAATTTTGAATCTTAAAATTTTCAACAATCTTGAATCAAAATCGAAAGGATATTCGATGAAATTGAAGATTCACAAAAGAAATTGTTTGTCCAACAACAATTCCATCACTTTTGTATCTTTCATAACTCACCTCGCTTATCCAAAATTTCGACAAAAGTTTTTATGAAACAGAGAGAACAATGAACAAAAAGAAGAAATTTATTTTTTGAATTTTTTGGTTTGTTACACTATAGGATTTTGAATTCTTGACAATAATTTGGAATGGAATAGCGTAATTTATGGGATCTTAATTTGATTTTCAGTTTTTTTTTTTCCCTAAATTAGTGCAACAGATGGATACTATGAGATCTTAATTTGATTTTTCAGCTTTTTTTCCCCTTAATAAGTGCAACAGATTGATACATAATGTATCAACAATAATGTATCTGGATCCTTAATTATGTATCCGAAATGCCTAAAAAATATGAAATTTATGTAATAACAAAAATAATAGGGATAGAAGGTAATTTAGGTTTTACACTATAATATTTATGTAAGTTATACATAAAACTATTACCGCTAAAAATCCTTTTTTGTGATATGAATACTACTCCCTCCTATACAAGTGGAACAAATTATTCTTTCACCAAATTAAATGTTACATTATCTCACCTCTTAAGTAATTAAGATAATCAAGTTAATCCAAAAATTATACTCACATGACTACAATTTCAAGATAACTTAATAACTTAGTCCACGAATCAAACGACTTATAAGATTTGGCTCAACATCAAACCAAAAAAAAAAATACTATCATAAAATTTATATAAGAAAACTTCAACAAAAATTATTAATTAAAAAAAAAAAAGATACTATCGAGGAATGTGGTGAAATGATTAAAGTTCCTCCGCCTTTAATTATATATAAAATCTTAGTATTAAGTGATTTAACCACAATAAGGAGCTTATCAATGTGTATTCGAATTAGTGAGGCCAATATATTTAAGATATTAAATGAATAAACAAAAATGAAGAAGCTTCAAGCTTCATACGCTTGGACGGTTGTGTCGTTAGGAAAGAACCCATAATAGGTTGTTGTGAAACGGAATAAAATAACAGATATAAATATTATGTATGTGACAATTATATTCCTCAAATTCTTTTATCGTAATCGTACCCTAAATAATATACTAATTGATTATAAGAGGAGATACGCTCCAAAGATCACAATTTTAAGACGGTCTGATTAGGATAATTTGGTAGGCTGGACAAGCATAAATAATTCTCAATTAAAAATTAAATATTGCTTTATTCTTGTTTGGTTACTAATCTTGGAATTTGAGATTAATAATTAGTATCGGGACTAGTTATTTGTATCTGAGGATGAAATAACAGTCTTATATTAGTTATCCCGAGATAAAACAACAAAAATGATTAAAGTACCCCTAAGGTCCCTAAAACCTTTTTTCTATTAAATAAGATGGAAGGTATTTTTTTTTAAACAAACAACTTCTTCTTAAACACGATAACGTTAAACCAAACCATCAATAAAATAAATCAACCTTAACTAACCGCTTAGTATCTTTAAAAATAAGAACACAACACTATTCACTAGATGCTACTTGAGGAATCTAAAGTGTTATCCAAAGACATTGTAATAAAGATTCCCATACGTATATTATTTTGAAAAAGGAATAGTTGGGAGTTCATACATGATACAATAATATTCAACGTCGGTTATATGTCAATTGTTAGTTTGGCAGTAGTTGTTTTAAGTTGATGGGGGAAATTCAAATGTTGTTTTTCCTATCCACCTGCCTCCTACCACAACAAAATGTTTACACACTAGTTACTTTGAACTATCAAAACCATTCGTCATCGAGAATAGAATAGTATAATATAGGAAGTTCTTTTATCCATATCGCTCCAATATAATTGGATTCCTGAACCGCTCAATCCATAATTTTATTTATTTTACATCATTATCAAAAAAAGAAATCATATATTATTATTTTTGTTATAATTTATATATCAAACCTTTTTACCTAGGGCATTTTAAACAATTTGATCCCTACCTTCAAGATATGAGTAAGGTCTGCGTATACTCTATCTTTCGAGCCCGGTGGGATTACACTAGATTGTTATACAAAGATTTGAGTAGATAGACACACATATTAAGTGTTGTAGCTGTGATTGGAACCCAAAAATATCATGTTATTATTTGAGATTATCCACTTGATTGATGATCCCTTTAGGGACATTTTTGTAGTGGATTATTGAGGCACAACATGGACTAATGCTTTGATTATAAACGTGGTGGTAATATTTGAAGATTAGTTAGGTAAGAAACCAATCTGGTCAATGACTTGTTAAGAAGCATTTTAGCACTTAGCTAATGGACCATGTGCCAATTTTGTATGTTGCTTTAACAGCTATTGGCGTGGTCTACTTAAGAAAAACATGAAGAAAATGGCAATTCCCATCTTAGACGTCCCTTGATCTTTTTTTTTATATATATATTTTAGGGTCAATATGTTCGGTGCCTGAACAAAGTCTTATATTGTTAGTTCAAAAAAAAAACTACGTATAAGATATAGGAATACCCCCTAGTGTGAGACCTTATGGAGAAAATCATCATATTAACTTGGCGCATAGCAGATAATATCACACCATATTTAGTATGTTTTTGAATTGATTTTTAGTAAATAACTAATACTAGAATCACACCATGTTGTGCTTTTGGATTGATTTAGTCAATAGCTAATATTAGAATCAATGATCTGATGAGATGAGTATGAAATTAGTGGAGTGAAATATGGTGTGGGCCACGACTTACTACCTTTGATTGTCTATAGGCCGATGTACAACCTTTACGCATAATTTGGAGACATACATACAAAAAAAAAGGGGCCTATCGATTTTGACGGTCATAAACACTCGAAACATCTGACTCTCCAAATAAGCCAAATTTCATGGTAATGGGTCACTTGTAGAACTTAATTTAAGGGAGAGATTGTTGAATATACGAACAAAGTCTCACATTGATAGCTGAAAAGAAAAAAAAGATCTATATAAGGTGTAGGACATTTTTAATGGTGTCAGATACGTTGGGACAAACTGTATTGGTTTGGTCCAAAGCAGACAATATCACATCATGTTAATAGTGTCTCTAATTGATTTAGCCCAAAAACTGATACGAGGGTCAATGGTTCGCTAGACAAGTATAGAATTGGCGTAGTGATTGTGTGGGCCATGACCTACAACCTTTGCCTGTATCTACAAGTCAAAGTCTCATATTGGTAGCCGGAAAAAAAATGAAGCTATAGTCTTCATATAAGGTGTAGAGATACTCTTAACGGTGTGAGACCTTTAAAGAAAGTCATGCAAACTTAAATCAAACGAGAACAATATCACACAAGGATATATTTGGATTATCTTAGCCCAACGCAATTAAACAGTAGCTGCAAACATGCAAGTCACTTTAATTTTCAAGTAGGTTGAATACCACTAGCAGAATACGCTCAGCCAAAATAATAGGACTACTACCTAGCTAGTAAATTGTAGAAGAAATGAACTTTTTAAGCTTCAGATTGACAAACAGCAATTCAGCATGCTCCTTGAAGTTTTCTTCCCCAGAAAAATCAATTACACAGATCCAAAATCCAACTCGCTAGTTATTAAAGAATAATGATCCTCACAACATCAATTGGATATCTTTGACACTAGATAAGTTTAACACTTTCTATTACTGCACAAAAGAAAAAAAGAACGAAAAGAATAGAAACTATAATCTCTTGTTCTCTCTTTGGAGCAACTGGTGTGCTCTGTGCAGCCATGTTATCGATGATGTCTTGTGCTTGAACTTCGCATTGTCACACCATGCAAAAATTTGGTATACCCAAGGAAACTCAATTTCCTATCGGATGGTCTGATCCAATCCTTGAGAAAAGCGTAAGCCGTAGGGCCCAAATTCATTTCCTGCAAACACAGATATCACATCAAAAATAGCTAAGATGGATCAAAATACAGGCACTGCCAGTACACCCTTCGCTTACCTGAGCTAATTCCTCAACAGAAATGACACGGTTTCCTTCTTGCTCAAAATAATTGAAAGCGGCACTAGCAATATGTTCCCAGTTTTCAAGAGCCTCAAGCTGATATGTACTAATTGCAGCAGCACAGAACTCTTCAAACTCCATTTGCTTGTAAGATAATGGTTCCAGCTTCAATTTAACAAACAAAAATATGAGTTCAAAATTGTAGAAGTGATAAGATGTTATGTTATGTTCAAACAAAAAGATACAAGGTGCAAGTTCATGGATTTATGATCTAGAAAAAAGAAATTTCACATGCTTTTCAGGAATCAACAAACTGTTAGGTTTTATCTTTTCATTTGGCAACTAACTATTCCTCAATGCCATAGGAAAATGACACCTTTTTACTTAAATGCTACTCAGAGCGGGGCTTTCAGAATGAAGATGATATTATTTCTTGTTTGAAAGAGTGAAAAAAATGAGTTAAGCGATATACAGGAGGCATAGTAGCAGAAATAGAAAGATAACCGTCCCATTGTATTTAAATTTAGAAACAATGAGGAGTGACATCTTGGTCGAAGAGTCCCATTTAACCTATGTTGCTCAGACTCTTCCAAAATATTACCATGTGTGTGTCAGATCCTCCAAAAGCTATGCATTTTTGGAGGATCCGCGATGGGCATGGCAACATTGTTGGAGAGCTCGAGCAACATAGTGTTTAACTAGTAAGGACACAGAAAGATGAAAAAGATTGCAAGAACAATGTTATCTTCTATGCCCTCTCCAAGGTTATCATAAACAAGTGCATTAAACATGCTAAGCATGTCTCACTCTAGAACCCAATGATTATCACTTAAAAGCATGAATTGATATCTAGGACGATAATATTGTAATGCATGTACGAATACATAAATGATAGAAGTCGGAGAGAAAACGAACACAATCAGAACAAGTTACTACAATAGCATAGGTGTCTCACCAAATTTATGATGTCAAGAACTCTGGCCTCCCTCATGGCATCAGTTGTTTGTTTCATAAGTGCCTGCACAATCAATTCACGATGATGCAATTAGGAATTGGAAGATAGATGGAGGATGGTTCGAAAAACACTTCGCAAATAATTGTATTTTTTTGTGAAATAAAAATTATACAGTAAGACCACCAACCATCCTAAAATTATCGAGTGACACAGAACCAGCTTTCGGTTCCAATAAATTGAATTGAGCCTTGAGGTATATTAACTCTTCTTCTGTCAATGCTTTTGAAAGAGCCTGCATTATAAGAATAGATTGAAATGATATACACTCTCAAGATAGAAGACTTCAAAAGAATGCTCCAAATAAGCAACAACTGACAACCACCAGTATAGGAATTACCTTCAGTGCTGCACGTTTCAAGGGTGATGTTCGAATATAAGTCTTGACTAATTTAAAGATCAATATGTCTAAGGGTATAAAAGGATTTTCAGTCCTTAACCATGGATGAGCTGCAAATGCAAAAGGAATCCATCAGATCCACAGGGTGAAATGCATGTACAGTAAAATTAATGGAAATTGATACATGCCAAGAGAAATTCAGACACTAAGCAGAGAGTATCTTCCTGTCACAACATCATTGATAAATGGCCAAATACACAGATAACCCATCAAACTTGGAACAAAATGTCAGTTAGACACCTTAACTCTAACTTGGAGTCTTGGACACCTAAACTTGACAGAATTGTGTTTTGTGAACCCTTCAGCGAATAAAACCTCACAAAACAAAACGTATTTACTTTTACACACTGATGATGTATCAGAAGAACAATAAAATAAAGACACATTTCATTCTAACAAACCATGTTATCCCATAATACCCAAACAGAAAAATATGAATATTTAATCTTCAGCTTGTCCCCTCCTTTCCTCGTCTTTCAAAAACAGTACTTTTCTCTTCATAATCCTTTTAATCCCTTCAGAAAATTGCAGAAGCTTAGTGGCACAAGTTTGGGTCATTACCAACAGTATTATCAAGAAAATTTCAAGGCAACAACTGTAGATGCATTCATCTTGCTTCTCCACCATGGAACAATTCTTTAGAAACAACAATTCTTTGGGGTGGCTGATTAAACCTTCTATGCTCTTTCCAACTATTAATTACTCAATGGGACGATGGTGTTATCAGTAGAACAAGGGAAAAAATGAAGAGGCTAAAATCAGAAACAAAGAGAGAAGAATAATTTAAGAAATCAATGGTGAAGGCTCAAGAAAGTGTTAAGGCAACCACCAACATTTGAACTGATGAAAAGAGGACTGCTCGTTGATGGGCAAGCTTCAGAGTTGGATGCTGTTATTGATGAGCTAAGACAATCGATGATGGTGGTGATAGAACGTCTTCGAGATCGATCGTGAGGAAGTTTCTAGAGATTCTGTGGCCAAGGCCGTAAAGTCATTGGCAGATTCTGTGGCCAAGGCCGTAAAGTCATTGGCAGCAGTGGCTCAGTTTCATCTTTGGGCGGGATGCCAAATAATTAAACATCTCTCAGCCTTTTAGAAGCTTCTAGTTATCTCTTTTTTTAATCCGTACATTGAGACCCGATTTTTTTTTTGTTATGAGCTGAACCCCAGCTCTGTGGTTCGTGCAAGGAAGAAGAAAGATATGTTCAGGGGTGGCTGGTTCCGAGGAAGAGTGAGAAAATTGAAGACAGTGAAAGGACGATTGCTATAGTGATCTCTGATGGATGGGGATTTTTTTAGAAGAGAATGAGAAACTTAGCAGAAAAGAGGCATGTTACACGCTCAAAAAATGAGTGTCACATTCATGGTTTGCCACATCAGCGTTTTGTATTTATGAGACATTTTAGTCAATTAGAAGTGTTCAACTGGTCATGACTGAAGATGAGGTGTCTAAATGACATTTTGTGCTATGTTTGAGGGACGGTCTATGTATTTGTCCTTGATAAATGGAACATTTTTGTTATAAAGCTGATAAATTGAACATAAACAACTTACTCAGTGCTTGAGAAGCAGTCATTCTCTTCCTATGGTCTTTATTCAAAAGCCTTTTCACAAAATCTCTGGCCTCTGCTGATACTGCAGGCCAAGGCGAGTCCTCAAAATTAGGATCAGCTCGTAACACAGAACGGAAAATGCCAGACTCTGTACGTGCCCAGAAAGGTCTACTTCCACATAACAAGATATAAGTTATCACACCAATACTCCACATATCTGCTTCAATGCTATATGACCTATGAAGTACTTCAGGAGCAACATAATATGCACTGCCAACAATATCGTTAAGACGTTGATCTGTAAAAGCAGAAGAAATGATTGTTTACATCTTAAGGGCAGTGTTGAATACCAAATTAACAAGGATAGGTAATCTCATACATGATACAGAAAGTAAATGAACATACCCTGCAGAGCAAATTTCATAAGCAAAAACCACCATAAATCAGGAGTACCAATTAAAATGGATCAACAAAATAAAGCATTTCACATCCTTATCACAGAGATGAAACTTAATTGAAATGGAGTATTAGACCTGGCTTAGCAAAGAATAATTAGTGACTGACCGACTGTCATGTGTGATAATAATGAAAAGTTGCATGCCAATTACAGAAGAACTTCTCAAATCACACCTAATTCACTCATCTTGACATTTCCTAAAATCAATTTCTTAAGCAGCTGACTTGTTGTCCAAGGTGATAAAAACTATCATAAAAGAAAGAGAAAGAGAATCATGCTGATATTTCAATTTACTTATAGCAACTGAACATCTGCGGAAACAAGAGGTATCAACTCCGCTGCTTTTGATTTCTAGACATCCAATATTTATACAACTAGTGTTTTAAATGATAGCTCAGGGACTAATTTTGGGAAAGAGACAACGAAATTCACAGCTGAACTTCCTAGCTGAAAGTCTTACTTCCCCACTAAGCTATCACCACCTTACACAGAAAGCTTGGAGCTATACCATGTAATTTGGCTCACCTCTTGTGCCAAATATTTTTTGATAGGGACCTCTTTTGCCAAATAAGTAAGTAAAGGTTAGATCTAAGCTGGGTCTTATCTCAAAGATCTATGTCCTTTATGCAAAATGTGGAACAATGGCAAGAACTCCACAAACAGCACTACAACCTAAAACTATAGGGAAGAGTCTTTGCCTATTAAGATTAAGAAGCTTAAACTGATTTACTTGATATCTTTTAAAGAAACAACCAGTTGCTACTGTGGAAATTTGTTAATGTTTAGATAAAGATTGCTTTCCTAATTATGATTAGGTTTCTACTGAGTGCTTTCTGCAGTGTGTTCCACAGTAACTACTCCCTCCCAGAGGCGAACCTGAAGACGATGGGGGCACTACTAAAGGCGGATGCGGGTTAGTCAAAGCACTGACACTTAATCGGAAAATATTGTCAAACAAGTACAACATCGAAGGTATATATAAATATAAATTAAACAAAAATGTAACATAGTTCACTCTATTGTTGGATAGTCTTGACCCTCAGTGTACACTTTGAGGTTTCTAGTTCGAATCTTGCCTGAGGTTTTTAATATGCCTTTTTTGAGAAAAAAAAATGACAAAAAGAAAACACAACACCAGAATCGAACTCAGGACACTCCGCTTGCGAAGAAGCACAATGAACACTGTCGGACCAATGCACCAACTCAGCTTATGTATTTCAGGGTGCACATTTAATTATATGATCCTTATTCAGGTATATACATGTATATACACATAAAAAAAATTGAAGTAAACGGGTGCACGTGCACCCACTCCCTCAAACGTGGGTCCGCCTCTGCTCCCTCCCCTCCGTTTCAATTTGCTTGTCCTACTTTCCTTTTTAGTCCGTTTCAAAAAAATACCTCTTTTTCCTTTTTAGCAACTCTTTAATTACAACTTTCCACATTGCATGTTTAAGACCATAAGATTAAAAGGCATTTTGGAATATTTGACATATTTTTAATTTAAGACCACAAGATCCAAAAGACTTTCTTACTTTCTTAAACTTAGTGTCAAGTCAAAATAGTACAAACAACTTGAAACGGAGGGAGTAGTATATTATAATATGGACAAATTACTTAACTACACTCCTTTACTTACCTTAATATCCATTTATCCCTACTTATTTCAAAAATCCCTTATTTACCTATGTATCCCACACGTATCCCGTGCACAACGCTATGTATCCCGCTATGTGGAATGTATCAAACACTATGTATCCCGTGTACAACGTTATGTATCCCGCATGTATCCCGTGCACAACGCTATGTATCCCGCTATGTGGAATGTATCAAACCTAATGTATCTAGTGCACAACGCTATGTATCCCGCAAACATCATTTTTAAGGGATTTTTGGTAAATAGAAAACTAGAAGGGATAGGATGTTATTTAGTACTTATAATATGTGGTTCTTATAATTTATACTTATAATATTTACCTACAATTACAAAACTGACCCAAGTAATTACACCTGCATCTTTTAAATTTTTCACAAGACGAAAAAGAGATTATTTTCAGATGTGAAGCATCCTAACAGAGACCTTTTGAAATGTGGTAGGCCCCACCTCATCATAAAATTCGATAACAGAAGAGTACAGGAAGTCAGAAGTTAAAACTCAAAGGGATTATTTGTAGATTATGTGCATTTTCAAGAAGCCACGGCATCGGTGGTTATTAAATGACAAGTGATAAATCAACCAAAAGGAAAAAATAAAATCAAAATTGTCTGCCTTATCCAAATGCAATCATTACCTGGTTTAATGAAATCTGATAGACCAAAATCAATCACCTTCATTGGTGAATCCTCGTCTTTCTTTGCAAAAAGAAAGTTCTACAAGTAAATCAAGTTACAGAAGCAGTTAGATCAGTGGAATAAGCGGAGAAAATCTCCCCAAAATGTGATTCACATTCATGAACATTTTTAGTGAGGTTGATTTATGTAGTACCTCGGGCTTCAGATCGCGGTGCACCACACCTTGAAGATGACAAAAGGCGACAACATTTAGTATTTGAACCACAATACTTTTGGCATCCTCCTCTGTGTATCTCCCACCTCTGGGAAGGAAAAGAGAAAGGCATTTTACATTTAACTTGCGTTTTTATATTATGATTAACATCCAAATAGCAAAAATTACCTTGATAGAATTCTGTCCAATAGTTCCCCGCCTTCACATAACCTATTATGAAAGAAAGCATTGGAAGAAAAATAAGAAGTAGACAACGCACTTCATAATTAAGTTAAGGCAACATCAACAACCACATCCTAACCAACGAATACTCAATATCCATTCCGCGCCATTAGTTCCTCTTTCATTCTAATTCAAAAGTCGTTGACATTAATTGAGATCATCAAAGTCTAAAACTTACTCTTACACTGACATACAAATCTTTGACAAATTAAAAAGACTTCGGTCAAGAGTGACCTAATTGAAAGTGTACCAACATGATAGAATTATCTTAAAGCCATTTCAAACAATCATACCAACAAACTGGAGGATATCAAAGGTAAAAAGTTTGGAAATGAAGATTCTTGATAAAATAAAGAGGTACCTTATCAAAGCATAAAATTAGTGTAAAGAAATGATTTCTGACATTAATTGAAAGCATCTATAGAGAAATCAGCATAACTGAAGTAAGACGAGATTGAAGAGAAGGAAAGACATACTCCATTACTATGTAGACATTGTTGGCATCCTCAAATGCATCATAAAACTTGACAAGATTCTGATGTCCAGATAAGGCTTTCAATATCTTCACCTCCCTGCGAACATCTTCGATAGAGATAGCGGTTGTCATCTGCCAAACAACATTCATCCCATCAACAGCCTACTCCCAAGTCAAACTTAAGACCTATTACCATGTCATTTCCAGAAAAGGTAGTATCCACACAACGTAAAGGTGATCCCACTTTAGAGAGAAGGGGGTGGCATATATTTGAATTGCAGTCTCTCCTACCAAAACGATTGTCCACCTTTATATATATGTGTGTGTGTTACAAAACACAACCTTAAGTGTTAAGAATCACCAGAATTAAATAAAATGATTATGGATGTATCTGACAAGCATCCAACTGCTTCATATAATGTCTCCGACTACAGGATTTCATAGATAAGTCAGACTAAATGGAGAATCAATATTGACAGAGACAAATGAGGCCCTGGTTAGTGGTCTTAGTATGCCATCAAGTCAGGCGCACTTGTTTCAACACCAACAGATAATTCAAAGATATGTATGCATAAACACAGCAAATTATCACTCACCTTGTAGAACAGCTATAGCTTCTAAAGTTTCTATTAATTGCCTTGCGCCATTACTAATCTAGTCTTATAGGTACACTGGCTTGAAACAATTCATTTTTCTTAGATTTCTATTAACATGTATTTGCACTTTTTTCGCAAAACATTCCATGGACATAACACTGTTTTACATTGTACAGGACAAAATTCCCAAATTCGGAAAAGGGAAAACTCCGAAACTACAATAGACTTCCACCTACATAATATAGCTAGCTATGATATCTTATGGATTTAATCTGAATTAAAAAGCTTCTCTAGATTGGGTGATGCTGCACCCTCATAAGATCATGAATGAGTGAAAAATAGCAGCAAATGCATACACATACCACACACCTTAGCTTTGGAAATGATCTTCACAGCCACTGGCTGATTTTTGAGTTCGCCTTTTTTACCTTTTGCCCAACAAGTATGGCCGAAATGCCCTCGACCCACCTCCTTTCCCAATTCATACTTTGATGTCAAATTCTTTGGATAGCCGAAGCTTTTATCAAGCTGTCCCTCACCTTCACCACCTTCATCTTCCGGTATTGGCCCTTCTTTCGGCTTTACTGACGTCCCTCCCTGTCGCTTAAAGATAGCTGATAATATAGGTTTCGCCGGCGATGGCGGTGGAAATGGCCACTTGAATTTCCTTCTCGGCGTTCCAACCGGAGATGGAGATGGAGCTATTCCGGCAGGATACGGGCTCTGAAACGGACTGGCTGTAAATGAGTGAGCTGGCGTACTGTTGTTGGTGTAACTCATCCCATTCCCGACTGATTGACGTACCGGTGAAGGTGGTGGTTTAGGGCGATTGTTGGTAGATACCGCAGAGTTTCCATCTCCGACAGCAACAACGCTACCACCATTATCACCGGAAACACCCTTACTGCAACACTGCCCCATCGAGAAAAACTCCGATCACGGCCAGTCAAAGTCCACTCATGCGACGGTCAACAAAATCAAAAAGTAGAAAGCAATCACCGGAGAAACGCGTCTTCAATAGAAAATGAAAAATCTGTACCCCAGAAAACAGAGTAAATAAAAAATACTAGTAATAATCAGATTTTGTAAATTTCAAAGTATATATATATATTATATTATATTAAAAGAAGCCGAAGAAGAAGAATAAATCAAATCAAAAAAAAGAAAAAAAATAGGATAAAGACTGTAGTTATTGTTGACATTAAAGACATTTTGGATCAGAAATCTGACGTCAACACGTCAGAAATCTCAAAAACCTTAGCTCTTAATCACTTCTAATTACACTGTTAAACACAACAAAATCTGATTAAAATGAAGACAGAAAATTGCAAATGAAGGACAAAAAGAAACGGCTTAGATGTTGAACGGCCCAAGAAGTTTCTTTCTTTGATAAAATCGCTGCTTTGAAACTTTCTTGTTTAACTTTCAAAACGCCGTATATTATAAGTTAGTAGGAAAAAAAAAGTCAGTTAAACCTGTGAAACTCATTGCCAACTTGTCTTTTTGTTAGACTTTTCACATCATCACATATGTTAATTAACCTAAATTAAACATAGGTATTCACATTATGCATAATAATATCTTGGAATATCCTATTTTAAACATGTAAAAAATTGATCGATAATTTTTTTCCAAATATATTTCGACCATGTTAATAAGTTTGGAGTGTTCTCATTTATCTCATGGTTAATTGAGAAATAACCGTTTTTTAACGTGTTACGTTTTAACTAACTTTTAAATTGTGTATATTAACTTAATACCTCGTTTGGTAGAAAGGATAAGGGAATATTAATTACGAAATTAACAGTAGGATAAGCTTATCTCATGTTTGATTGGAATAAAATAGCGGAATAACTTATCCCGAGATCGCAGTGTTACTTTTATCCCATATTAAGGGTGGATAATAATCTCGAGATAATTAATTCTGAGATGACTTGTTCTTCAATCAAACGTGCCTTAATAATACTAAATTAGGCTTACAAAGCGAACGTGGTAGAAAATCGTGATTAATTAGAATAAGCAATTCAAATCGGATTATTTTATTAGTTTGAAGAGATTTTTAAAATGAAAGTAATCTTCAAAAGTCTCTAATACCTCAAAATAATCGCGAAATTACCAATCTCAAAACAAATATAAAAAAAAAAATTATTCTCAAAATTATTATTCTTATCCCGCATCAAACGATATCTAAAGTGTGCAACCCTAAATTAACTAGCACTTAATAAACATATTGATTGGGTTGGGAGGGTAAGTATATCAAGTAAATTAGACAAGGCACTTTAAAGAAAATATGGTGGAAATTTGAGAATAGCAAAGTATAATAAATACTAGTCAACTACCAAAAAACTATGTGGGTGAGTCAAAGTCATTTGGTGTATTGTTTTTCAATCTCTGGTGCCAAACTAAATAAGGCAATTACAATTATTGGGAGTAAGTGTAACTGTAAAGAGTAGTTGTACATTCAACTACCAAATATTGAATCTTCATTAATTTTCCATGTTAAGAAAAAGACAGAAAAAGAAAAGCAATAAAACTTTTAATTTTTATTTAGGTATTAGATCTAAAATTTTCTATTTTTATCTTTAATAAAAAAATTCGAGATCAATTAATATAAATTTTAATTAATCTAATCAGATGATTATTTTGGATTTATGGATTTCCTTTCTTCTTTTTTTTTTTCTCAATTTAGCAAATAAATGATGTTGCAATTAATTAGTTGTTGAACATTTCTACTTCTAGATTATTGCTTTGATCCATTATGTTGTGATACATGACACATAAGTACAAATTCAAATAAGAAACTTCATTTGAAATGAGAGCAATTAATTTAAGGCTTCAGTATTTTCAATCAGATTCCATAAAAATGTATGTGTGAATCTCTCCTCATATGTGGCTTACGACATTTGAGGTGGTCCAGCTCAATATTTTTTTCGCAAATAATGTAGTGAAATTAAGAATACGCAAAAAAAAAATTGAGAATACGTGTTGTTTTCTTCCCTTATTCTTTTTCTCTTGGACATTGAGATATTCATGAAAATGATGAAAAAAAATGCTTATTTCGTGTAAAATAATGAACAAATATGAAATGGAAAGTAGTATTCTTAATCCCTAAATTTTTAGTTTGTTACGGTTTCAATCCTTCTGTTATTTATCTAACTATACTTAAACCTTTAATTAAATTGAATTTATGGGTTTGGTCCAATCGCCATAGAGGTAGATGGGAGTTTAGATCCTGCTTTGAGTAATTTTTGTATGAAGAAAAAAATAAATTCTAATATTGTTTTTTTCTTAATTTAAAATCATATAACTAATGAAACAAATTTGACTAACATTTTACTTATGTTATTCAAGAATAGGAGATTTCAACGTAAAAATATCTTTGAAAAAATAATGAAATCATCTTTGATTTTTCTATAACATTGAAAAGTAGTGAAAATGTATGAGAGGAGTTATCGGAAAGAAAATTTATTTGGCAATTGCTCTTTTACTTTTTGGACCAACACTAATAACTAACATTAATTTTTATTTATAATTACGGGAAGATCAATTAATATTATTAGTTTCGTAAATTAAATCACACGTTTTATTTAGGTAAAGATTAATTACTTTGAGCAAAATAATGTATGGTGTATTTATGCAAAATGCATGTATGTGTTAATGAACGCGTGTGTTAAGAAGGAAGAACAATATATATTTTTTTTCAAACTACGAAGTTTTTGCTTTAAAAAAATAATCAATCAATCATGGATTTTTTTTAATTTTTTTTTAGAAGACCACAAATTGCAAATCACAGGTTACAAATGCAATTTACACGTGTTTACTACAAAAGTTATGTTAACAAAGGTCTTCGAAATAGAAAGTATATGATACAATTATTTTGGTGCAAAATAGTTGCCATATATTAAATGTGGAAAAGATCATACTAGTATTTTAGTATTTATTTTGATATTAGTAATTTTGAATAGATATTTTTATTAGAGGATGTATAAAAATAATATCTCAATCCTAGATATTCGAAAAATTATCTTGGACAATGTTACTTGGATAAAATTTGTTTTAAAAAAAAAATATAATACTAAATTCAAATCTATTGCCATTGATACACCAATTCAAGTATTCAATACTTGTTTTTCGTGATTATCTTAATTTAAAATTTTAGCATAGCAATAAAAAACATGTTTAATCAACCAACATAAGTTGTAAGCTAATAGACTTTGAGATGAGATTTTCACTTCTTCTTTTTTTTACATTCAATTAAGATTATTGTTATTATTATTATCTAAAATAGATGTTTATGAAATTTCCATGGGCAACTACATATAATAAAATATATTCTTGATAGAATAATGATATTGTACAGCCAAACAAATTTTCCACATTATAAAAGATGAAAAAGTACAAAAAAACTCAAGTATTCAGCAGAATCAACTATAATTTTCAATGTAAATCCAATGCAATTTTGTATAAGCCTCTTTGTAATAAGAGTTGTGCATCACGTGATTATGATAAACCATAAACATAATGACTAATGAATATATCGTTTCTATTAATTGGCTTTGTAGGACATGATAATAATAGAAACAATATTTATTTTTATAATTTTTGAGTATTTAATTTCATTAAATTTTATCGATTCAACAGTGCTAAATGACATTTAAAAATAATAATTAATCAAATCGTATCAAAATCGAGATGATTGAGTCTAATTTATTTTATATATTATATAATAATCAAAAAATTAATATGATATAACCTTTTTAAAATAATTAATTGAACTAGACCATTACTTTGACACATGCTTAATGTACGGTAAAGCCTCTCTAAATTAATATAGGTGGGACCGTGAAATATTATTATTTTATAGAGATATTTATTTAATCGATAAATTAATATTTATTAATTTAAAGAGTGTTTCGACACCGAAAAATTTATTCGGGAATAAAATCTCAAAGAATTTGGATTAACCCACTTGTGAAAACGTCATTCATGAACTTGAGGTCATGATTAATGATCTCGATTACCGCAACAAAATGTACGTTAATAACCTATTGGATGGGTGAAAAGATACATGTTTAGAGGTCCAGAGCTTAGAACAAATTGTGAATATCACTGAAAAAATAATGTCGATGATAAAGTTGAAGATGATACAATATCTTTGGATCTAGTTACACGTAAGGAAACACTTATCGCATCTAGAATTCTTCACAATTTAAGGTGCAATTCAAAAAGACAACACCGAAAAAATTGGATGCAATAAGAAAAGTTAGGAATGAGCTTCTACTAGATTTAAATTTTAACAAAAAACAGAATATAATAAAATCATATTTCACTAAATTATCTTAGATATATTTATACTTATAAAGAATTATTAATTTATAATATTAATGAGACCATTTATTTATATAGGGGTATTCTGAAAATATATTATCTTATTATCTCATCGAAATGAGTGATTTTTTCCATTGGCCCAAGTCGGGATCGGAGGAAACTATTTTCTTAGAGAGATTATTAATTAACCGAGTATTAATTTGGTGAGGTTTTACTGTATAGTGATTAGAATATATGAATTATATGTATTGTAAATAATAACAAGGAAAAATTACTTAACTTATACATTTTTTTTTTTACCATATTTTCTATTATTTCTTACCATTCTAAATAGTTACAAAATTCCTCTTTTCCACAAATTTTCTCATTATTCCGAATACATCACTGTAAACTATCACCCCAAAATTATTATTTTTTCCCGCCTAAAATCACTCCATGGTATCACCAATTATCTCCATCACTCTATTTTTGAATTTCAAATCTTTTTCATTTCAGATTTATGGTTGCAAGTTATTGAAGAGATAGTTCTTCTTCTTCATTCATTTTTTTCTTTCCCTTCACCACGTAACAATTTTTTTATAAAAAAAAATAATTCAGCTTTTCATCTACAAATTTAGTCAAAGAAGGATGCATCTTCAACTTCAAAATCGATTGTGGAAAAAACGCACAAAAAGGGAAAAGATCGAGTTGTTGGTGGCTATGGTAAAGGCTTTGGGTCGAGATCAATGAGTGATTGAAAGTGAAAAAAAACCACAAGAATTGATACAGAGCAAAAGAAAAAGTGTAGAAGGATTTACTCATTAATTTTTTTGCTTTCAACAAATCAGATTGTTGAGTTTTTTTTTTCAATTTTTTGTTGTTCATCTTTTTATGATACATATGGGTTCAGTTTTTTAATGTATCTAGTTATTTTTGTTTCTTAAATTAATGTATAATGCATTTGTTTCAATATTATGATACATTACAATTTTATCAAGAGTTGTTGGTGGCTCCGGTAAGGGCTTTGGTCGAGACCCATGGGTGACGCCATTGTTGAAAGTGAGAAAAAAGCTACAAGAGTTGATACATAACAAAGGAGGAAGTGTGGAAGAATTTCTTCATCATTTTTTTTCGCTTTTAACATATCAAATTGTTGAATTTTTAATTTTTTTTATTTTATTGCTTTCAGCAGATCTTTTAATGTATCTAGTTGATTTTGATTCTTAAATAAATGTATAATTCATTTATTTCATCTTTATGATACATTACAATTTTATCATGTACAGTATATCATTTTCAAATATTAGTTTTGATACATAACCCTAATTTATTGAAACACAAATTTGTATGTATAATGTTCATAGTCTATGTATTGGATACACAACTATTACAAATTTTCGTTATCTTTTACTACCGATACATACACCCAGCCTTATTCAACTAGTAGAAGACTATGTATCTGTAGACACTATCAAATATTATTGTTGATACATAAACACTAATGTTTTATAACAAAGTCAGTTTATATCATATTCATAGTTATGTATATGAAACATAACTTTTTTATGTGTATAACATAGTTATGTATCGCATGTTGTTAATTATCTGTAACACTGTTTTATAAATAAATTAGTATATATCATATTCATAGTACATAACTATATAAATTAAAATTGTCGATTTTTTTAATCTATTACGATTTGGGAGAGAATTGAAAGAAGAAAATTTGAAATTTGATTTGTTTGGAGTTGTTGTTTGGGAGAGATTGTGAAGTAGTTGTTCGTATTCTGCTATATATAAAGTCAACTCCCGGTAAATGACTACTATTTGAGGATCAAGGTCATGAGCATATTATTGGATATACAAACGTTGATTGGGCAGGATCACCCTCTGATAGACGTTCGACATCTGGATATTGTGTTTTAGTAGGAGGTAAAATTTGGTGTCGTGGAAGAGTAAAAAACAAAATGTGGTTGCTCGATCTAATGCAGAATCAGAATATCAAGCAATGGCCGCAACAACTTGTGATAGTCATTGGGAATTGACATCAATTTGATTTGCATGATTTGGGGAATTGACATTTATTTTATATTTAATTTCTTTTTTAATCTCAACAAATTAGTTGTATAATGTATCAAATATGATGTATTCAGAAGAATGAGATGTATTCGAATGACAACAATTTTAGAAGATTTTTGTAAATTGGAAAAAAATAGAGACAAAATGTAATTTGCTTCTTATGAAATTCCTAAAATTTTTACTAATAACAAATGTACGTATTATTATGACGGAATTGTGGTACAAAATCATGGAGATTACTTTATACTTATTTTATCAATACGTGTATTGTTATTTCATGTTTACTGTTTGTATCCAGTTGCATTAGTAATGTAAATGTTAAAATGTCTATTTAGAGGTTAGAGGTGTAATTCACATGATGGGATATGATGACTTTCTGGTGGTGCAATATTTATATGTCAAATAGATATATTATGAAATAGGAGAAAAGACATAAAGTCATCATTGAAGTTTCGAATTTTTAAAAAGACACCTTAATTTTGCGAGTGTCCTATTACCCAATTGAAAAACTTTAAAATAGTATGTATACCCCATATTTTACCCAATACCACTTATACAAAAATGTTTGTATGCTACGCGCTAATAGTCACTTGCCACGTGTTAAAAATATTTTTTAATTATTTTTAGCTGATTTCTTTGCTTTTCTTTTCTTTTTCTTTTTTTCTTTTTTTCTTTTTTTCTTTTTTTCTTTTTGTCTTTCTTCTTCACCTTAACTCTGTTCTTTGCCATCCCCTTCGCGCTACAACAATCGTCAAACCCATTTTGACAGGGTAGATTTCACGACAGCACTATCAATTATTTGTCAAACTACCATCAATTAATTTATTTATGAAAATAAACATCGTCAAATTATCAAAATCTAAATACTAAAAATTTCACCAAGTCAAAATCTTACATTTAAATCACCACCTTCTCCAACTTCTTACTCTTAAATCGAGTTTTCCATAGTTTAACTACTCCCAAATCTCAATCTTGATTTGTATGAGGAAAAAAAATCACTAAACTAATTTGTTTTTCAAAAAAAGAAAGAAAAGAAGAATAAGAATGAACACAATAACATAAGTTTTTAAAAAAACAAAGACTAGAAAGGAAAAAGAGAAAAAGAAAAAAAATATGAAGGAAGACATGGATGCCCAAGAAATATGGGTAAGCTAATGATGGTAGGGAAAGATGAGAAAAAAGATTTGAAAAATTAAAAATTACTCCTAATAAAGTTAAAAAAAATTAATACATGAGTTTTTATATATTTTTTCAAAATAAGTCAAATTGGGAGTGCCACATGGCAATTTTATGTTGGTCTGAAGTTGTATCAAGAGTCCTTCACGCGCTCATATTTCGTGACAACACGAGTGGTGTTAAAATTAGTCAAAAAGGTATATTTATTGTGGATTTAGATAGTTTCGTGGGGTAATAGGACACTCGCAAAGTTAAGGTGTCTTTTTAAAAATTCGGAACAACTTTAATAGTGACTTTATGTTTTTTATCTATGAAATATACACTAACATGTACATAACTATTTAAATACTTATGATGGCAAGATTTTCACTTAAACACTTATTTCAATTGAACACTCAACGTATTTCAAGAATATCATATTAAATACAAAATACTAATATGATGAATTTTTTTTGGTTTGTTTTGCTTAAACGCATGTCTCAAAATAATATTATTTTGATTTTTTTCTCTTTCATTAACATATAACATTAATTATATATCAAATAAATAAAAGTTCTAAATGTTGTCTTCTCCGGTGCTTGATTGTTGCTCTTTCTCTTTTTTCTTTTTCTTTTAAAAAAATCTTTATCCAAAGGTGATTCGTGAGCTATATATTACTTTAAGTAGTACCATTTTCTCGATCTTTTTAAATCTAGAAAATACCATTATCATTTTGCTCACCGGAAAAAAAAAAATCACCATTGCCGGTTGTCCACACTCTCCCCCTCTCTCTCTTCTATCGAAATACATTATCTATAATCAAAATCACGAAAACTAAAAAGAAAGGAGAAAAGTCCATTTGATAAAAAAAAATAAAAATTGGATCTCGTGACTTTTCTTGGTGAAACGTCATTTTTTCAATCTCTCATCTATCGAAACACATTTATCTAAAAACAGAAAAATCTAAAAGGAAAGAAGAAAACTCCATTTGAAAAATGAAAACAAACTTTTCTCTCATGACTTTTTTTCGGCGAAACAATATTATTTTCAATAGGAGGAGGTTCTTGCGGATGGGATGAGTTTTATAGAAAATGATTTTTTTTTCTCTTGTTATTAAGATATTTTTTTAAAAACAGTTCAAGTGGTTTTTCTTTTCCTATTCTTCTTGTAATTAATTCTTAATTTTTTAAAATTCAAAATGTCATATGTAATTTGTTAATTGACTACTTTACTATGTTATTGGCGATTGTATTACACTTTCTTTGACTTTTTGCTAGTTGTAGAAAACGTTTCTAATATGATTGTGCCATTAGGTGCCTCTCAATTAATTTCACCTATAAAATGTATATAAAAATATGTTTATATGTTTTATGGATGTTATTTGTATGTTAATTCTAATATATGCAATTAAAGATTATGTAATTTTGTGCATACTTTTATCGTGATTATATACAGTTTATTATAAATTTTTTGCTTCTTTTTCAAAAAATCAATTCTACAACTAAAACATATAATTAGGACCCATAGGAAAAGTATAAGACTGCGAAGAATAAAAAAGGGTAGCAATTACCAGTGGCGGATCTAGGATTTTCGACTTGTGGGTGCTCACTTCTTTTAATATAAAATTATTATAAATCACACTGTATAGGTGCATGGTTATTTAAATGCGATGTTTAAAACATTAATGAGAAAAAATAAGATTAATATTGCCATTACAAAAACAAAAACAAAAAATACCGTTCAGTTTTTTAGGAAAAAAAATTAGCTTGAAGGATTTCTTAACCAAATAGCCAAAAATTTCTCAAATAAAATAAGAAAAGTGATTGAATCTGACTTTTTAATTTTATCATGTCACGATAATTTCATATAACGTAAATGAAATTATTACTAAAAGTTATATAAAAAAAAGGAAAAAATTACTAAAAGTTGTATAAAAGAAAGGTAAAAAAAAAAAAAAAAAAAAAAAAGGAGAGTTTATATTGGGAGGAAAAGAGGAAATTAGAAAATGTGTAAATAATTGTTCAAAGCAAGAATCGAACCCTTGACCTCCTCTAAAAACAAAGCCTTAAAACTCACTATTAGACCAATGCATCCATCAGGAGATTCGTTCAGTGGGTGCTGAACATTCAATATATTCAGATTTTAAAGAAATTACTATATATATAAACAGTTTTACGTTGAGGTTAATGGGTGCTCGAGCACCTGAACGGCTGCATGTGGGTCCGCCCCTGGCAATTACAACAACTAAAATGATAATATTTAAATGTTGTTATAATGAACTAAAGATCTAAGTTGGGGAGAAAAAAATTGTACAAGATTACCAAAGTGGGATAAAGAAAAGCTCATGATTTAGACTAAGTAACATGCAGTAAAGATGAGATGACAAGAATATTGGTGTAGAGTATATATTAAACGAAGATGACAAGTATATTTTCATAAACTCTTGAATATAGAGGGGGGCATGAATAGTATGTTGGGTAATTTAGGACACTTTGAAAGCAATCGATATGTTGAATATTGTAGGCGTATGAAGTTTGAGCGGTCAAGAGGACGATTTGAAAGATGAGAGGGGGAAGGGTGAAAGATCTAGACAAGATTGTTGTGGAATTTTGGAAAAGTCCAGGCCAAATATGTATTAAGTGGCTAACTGGATTGTTTAATGTTATTTTTAGGACGATCAAAATGTTTTAAAATAGAGGTAGAGTATAATGATCGCATTATACAAGAATAAGGGGTATATTCTTAATTACAATAATAATATGAGTATTAAACTAATGAGTCACACTATAAAAATCTGAGAAATGATGATAAAGATGCAAATAATGAGGGATATGTATTGGATTTCATGTTGAGGTAGTCAATTACGAAAGTCATTCATTATCTAAGAAAAATGTTGGAGCAATATACAGTAGACAAATAGTTTTACATATATTGTTTATTGACTTAAAAAAGACACACGACAAAGTTCAATTTTTTTACGGAGACACTTAGAATATGAAGGTGTATATGTGACTTACATTAGAACGATTAAGGATGTATACGTGGAGTCAAGATTTGATTGTGGATAGGGACACGAGACTTTGAACACTTTTTAGCCAAAATTGTATTGCACTAGGAATCAACTCCAACCTATTTTTTTATTTGTCCAAGTGATGGATGAATTGACACAACATATTCCAAGTGGAAGTATCATTGTGTATGTTATTTATTGATGACATAAAATTGATTGATGAGACACACGATAATGTTAGTGATATACTAGAGGTTTGGAGTCATATGTCAAAGTTTAAAGGCTTCATGTAGAGCAGTACTGAGACAAAGTACATGGAGTGTAACTTTAGTGATACATGACGTGAGACGAATGTGAAAATAAAGATTGATACATGAGTTATCCCAAAAGAGAAAGTCAACTATTTTGGGTTAATAATCCAAAAATATGGAGAGATTGATGATGATTTTTTCACACATTGAATTAGAGTGAGTAGATGAAATGAATATTCCATATCTGGTGTCTTATGTGATGTGAACGTGCCATGAGACGAAATTACAAGTTTTGTAGAATGGTTGTTAAATCAACTATGTTATATGAGACATATTGTTGTCTAGTTAAGAATTCACACGTTCAAGAGATAAATGTAGTAGATATGAGGATGCTCACAAAGATCCATTAGCACACTAGGAAAGATAAAATTAAAGACAAATATGTATATAAAAGGCAAGGTAAGAACGATCTCAGTAATAGACAAGATACATAAAGTAGGGCTGAGATAGTCTGAGTTTGTTATGAATAGTAGTATTGATGCCCAATGAAGAATATGCGAGGAGTTGATAGTAACAGGTTTAAGAAGAGAGTAGATGTTGATCATGGAAGAATTGTGGAAAGATGATTATGCATGACATAATATATCATTAATTCACCAAAACATAACCGTAGATAAAAATATCTGAAGACCGAGAATTAAGGTAGATATAGGTATATAGTCAAGCGATTTCTCTCTTTCTTATGAGAGAACATGAATCTAGTTTAGAGCACCATGCTCCTTTGTCTATTTATCATTTTTTTTTTGGAACCCCAAGATAATCCGCAGCCGCTACAACCTCTGTCACAGCCTCTGCCCTTCGGGTGAGCACTTTGTGCGTACTGGGTAAACCCCCCACTATGTAATAGCTTGCAAACCACACATGGGATGTAAACCGCACTAGGCAAACCCTATGCGATAGACTCGACTCAAAAGGCATTGAGGGGGGATCGATCCCAGGTCATCCGTGTGGATAACTATTCTCCAAACCAACTGAGCAATCCCGAAGGACTCTATTTATCAATATCATTACTATTATTTTCTTATTTTTAATTGTATTACTATTATTGTTGTTGTTGTTACTTCTTTTTTTCAATTTCTATCCATGATAGTATCATCAAAAGTCTTATTATCATAATTCAGAAACAAACTTTCCACCTCACACAAGATAGCTATAAATTCTACGTACACTTCTCAATTTTAAACCACACCTTTAAAATCACAATAAGTATATTATTGATGTATAGCTAAGCTTTTTCAAATAAATAAATAAATAAATTAAACTTCTCATCAAATAACTATAACTCCAATCAAAATTTTTTGTATTGATATTTGAAAGTTCTAGAGGGTGTTAGACAATCAAAATATTTTTTAAATTTAAAATTTCAAAGTTGAAGTTATTTTTTATATAAATATTTACATTTTGGATGTATTTTTTTTTTTTTTTATATTTGCAAATTTTTAAATAAAAAATAAATTATAATGGCCAATCTATATAAAGGACAAAAATTTGTCTCTGTCCCACTCACTACAGCACAGTATTTGAGTATTTCAGTCATCAAGAATTTGATCTTTTTACTTTTCAGTCCTCTTCATAACCCCTTTCTTTCCCAAAAACCCCTCTTTACTCTCGAAACCCCCCAAATCCAGAGACGAACCGCTGCTCTAAGGTACAACATTTTATTCTCACTGTGCTACGTCTCTCCCTCCCATCATCTAATATCCATTATTCCCGTTTCAACGACCTCCATTTTTACTCTTTACTACTCTAGGGTTTCTTTCGCACCTCCATTTTCATCATCTGTTTCGTCGATTTCATCTTCGTTTTCTGTTTTAGGGTTTTGAGTAAAGCGTCAGGAGTTGGAGAACCGAATCGTACCGACATATGGAGGCTTCGGCAGCGGCTGGTGTCGCCGCAGCCGCCGCAGCACGCGGTGTTGCTCTTCCTGTTTCATCGGCTCAAGCTGCTCGCAAAGAGTGGCGTGCTGTCTCTGAGCAATCGGTTCGGAATTCCGGTAGTGAGGTAACTTTATCGATGATGCAAAATTATTCTCGCATTCCTTTTATTTCTGATCTAGACGGTGTGTTTTTATTGTCATTTTCGTTTTATACCTTTTGTCGATGTATCTGATGTAGGAAACGGAACGGTCCAGATTAGGTCAATCCGATGAGAGGCTGATATATGAGGTAATGATTTTAAATTAAGAGAAAACGTTATGATAATATTAGGGAAACGAGAAGAAGTATTTGCGTTAGTATTTTGGAGTATAATGAAGGTGATTTGATTTTGACAAAGGTGCAGCAAGGGAGAGAGCCGGTTGATGTGGACTTCTGTTCAATCACTATTGATGGAACTCCAAACAATGATATACTGCAACAGAGACTACTTGTTGTGGTAAAACAAAAAGAAGAGTTTCATCAAATGGAGGTTGAACTACGAGCTCAGCTCTTTGCAAGATCAGAGATTATGGAAATACGGAATAGTTTTGATGCTCAGATAAAAGAACATGTCACTGCCAATGTTAAGCTTCAGGTTCTATAGTCTTTGATAAATATTTTGATTACTGCTTAGGACATTAAGGGTTTACTGATCAAATTGTTGGTTTAATGCTTTTTAAGGACCAAATACATGAAAGGGACCAAAGGAATTACGAGTTGGAGAGGAGGATGGAAGAGAAAGAAAGGGAACTCAATGCAATTAGACTGGACCATGAAGCGGTTGTTTGATAATTCTACTCTTATACATTTATTTCTTGATTCTTCTGGAGTGTAGTTGATGTTCTATTTAATCTAATCCTTTTCATTGCTTTACCAGGCATGGGCAAAAGAGGATCTCCTTAGAGAACAGAGTAAAGAACTACAAACTTACAGGTTGCGTTTCTTTTTTTGTTTTTGTGCTAATGAGGAACAACTTCTACTTTTTCGTATTGTGGGTATCTTACATTTTTAGTATTCAAGTTATCTTCTGTTGTTCTTGTCTAGTTCAGTAATTGAAGTTTAGAAATGATTTTTACATCTACCCTCCGAATTTGGCATAATATTGTAATATCAATCTCATAATCTGAATAAGACTATCACTTTTTAGGAGAGAGAGGGACAACTCTGAAGCAGAAAGAGCTCAGCATATTAAACAAATTCATGACCTCCAAGAGCATATTCAAGAAAAGGAGCGTCAGTTCATTGAACTGCAGGAACAGGTACATTTTTCTCTTTTAGACACAGGGATGATGAAGATTATCTTTGTTTCCTTCTGATTCTTTACTTTTTAAATTTGTAATGAAGACTTGTGTTTCTCTTTTGATGTTATTAATCGAGTTTCATCGTTGTGCCTCATTGTGTGCATGTATATTGTTTTTGTGCATATTATCTATGGTTTGTGAAATGCAACATAAAATCTGG
>JAJOOR010003806.1:0-36830 GCA_036250505.1 Solanum acaule | reverse complement strand
CCCCCCCCCCCCCCCCCCCCCCCCCCCCCCCCCCCCCCCCCCCCCCCCCCCCCCCCCCCCCCCCCCCCCCCCCCCCCCCCCAATCCGTTGTATTTTTTCAAGAGAAAATTTGAATTTTCTTTCCACATTTCCAAAATCAACAATGAAAGACGTTGTGCAGCCTGTGACTCCGCAAAAAGGGAAAAAAAGGAGACGACTGGATGTGAGGATGACAGACGTATGGGGGGACATTGTTGCGCCGAGATTTGCTACTGGATTTCTGGGTTTACCGGGATTTTCGTGTGAAAAAAGAAGAAGACCAGTATGGGCAGTGGGGTCGGGGTACTGTTAAAATCGCTGGTTTGCAGCGTTTTTGGGCTTCGATTTCTGGGTTCGTTCGCAGTGAGGAAGATAAAGTTGGGGCGGTGGGGGTACTGTTGGGTCGTTTGGTTGTTGCTGTTGTTGTATTATGTGGGTGAGTCTTTTGTGGGAATGGGTTGCTGATAAGGTTGGGAATGGGCCTGAGTTAGTGGAAAATAGAATGGGAATTGATTTGGGCTGCTGAAAAAAGGTAAAAAAGGCCCAAAGTTGGTCTCCAAATTAGAGATAAGGTATGGAATTGGCTAAAATTGTAACTAGCCATGTGAATTAACAATCTACCCCAATAAGGTTCAAAACGTAGCCAAATTGAATTGATTAGTGAATTCGGTCAAAATTTAAATAAGACGAGCTTATATAAATTAATCAAGGAGCTTCTTAATCTTAACGAAATAAAATAATTAAATCGATTATAAAATAATTAATTTAATTACAAACTAATTAGCTCAAAATTAACTATAATTTAAACTAAATTAAATTAATAAAATATTTAACTAAAGTGTAAAATCTTTTGTGATGATTTTCAAATATTCGTAAAATATACTAATTATATACATAATTAAATAAAACACATATATTATTTAAAAATTATAAAAATGACACAACTATTTAAAATAACTTGTAAACTATATTATTTTTTCTTTTGAGATTTTATAAAACTAATTGTTTTATTCGTTCGAAACTGAAGAAGCTCGGTAATTAATCTATAATGTGGAGGTCCAAAATTGGGTGTCAATAAATATATGGGACCATAATAACCCGACAGATTGCAGCTAGTACTAGAGGAAATTAAATGCCCTAAAACCACAAATGGCTAGTTGGTATCAAGATGAAAGATATACTTTCATACATAATGGTGCATACTCGGTATCTCATAGTTATCAAGCTCTGCTAGGTCCACTCACAAAATTAAAAGAGGCTGATCTAATCTGGAACTCTGTCATGCTCCCACGACAAAGATTTATTACTTGGTTGGCATATCAATGACGACTACTCACTTGCGAGAGATTACAAAAAATGAATATTTCAGTGGAGGATCGAAAATGTTGTTTGTGTGATGAGAGTGTGCTGGAGACACAACATCACTTGTTTACTGAATGCAGGTGGAGTACAAATGTGAAAAGTTTATTGTTTACATGGTTAGGGGTTCAATTACCATGCAGAGGAGTTTATGAAATAATTAAATGGATCAAACAGAGAAGGTGGACGCAATTTCAAAAGGAAATAATCACAGGTGCCTGGGGTGCATAGATTTATCACACCTGGATAGCTAGAAACAAGAGAATATTCAAACATCAGAGTGTAAATACTGAATTTATTACTGCACAAATACAAAAGGAACTGACGGAAAGGATATGCATGTTACAGGGGTCAAGGAAAGCACATAAAAGTCATAGTTTAATACAGTTACTAATGTAATTCTCACAAGAAAAATCACAAACAACAGCAAAAATCAAATACAAGAAAGTAAAGATAGATAGATAGACACAAAAAAAGGAAACAAAAAGCAATATAAGAGTATATTAAACCCAAATACCTCGATTCGTTGATCCTACAAGAAGCACATAACTCTTACGATGACCTCAAGGGAATCGATATCCCAAGCAACCAACGTTTCTAACAAGGTTCAACAAAAGCCTATACCAACCTTTCAACACTCATACAAGGAGTTTCATGTTTATAACCACAATATTCAAATCAGTCTCCTGAAATGAACCCTAAGACGCTTATTTATAGTTTAGGACATTATTACATTAATGGGCCCAAAAGTGACTCGAAATAGACTAATGGGCGAGCTAAGTCGGGCTTGCCCAATCATCTTGTCCAGTCGCCGATTAGTCAGCAATGTGCACTTCACCTTGGCTCTCTCCTTTGATGGCTACTGTAACTTTCGGCGGTCTTGGTGTCCATTGGGCGATGCGCCGAATGCTCTTCATGCTCGCCGAATGAGTAGCTTTCCTTGGTAGCTCTTTGGGCCATTAGGCGATCCTAGAACCCTCGCCAAAGTGGTCTTCAGCTCGCCGAATTGAGCACATTCCTCACTTGCTCCTCCTTGTTTCGTTAGGCCTCCCACGCTCCAAGCTATCATCCAAGTATGGTGTTGCCCAACTGGGAGCTCCTTCAAAGTGCATATGTGACCATGCAAGGCATGGAACCCCCTCATTGGCATCCATACATGCCTAACAACCTTCATCTTTATGAACACTCTATCAAAGCATTGAAGTTCGTGAATGGATAGCCTTGAGGCAATCTGGATTGCATCATTCTCCTTTTCTTGAAAATAATTCGTCCTCGAATCCATACCTAGCAAAATCATAGGGGAAACAAACAGTACAAACATCCTCATGACATGAGGGTTAGCGTGAGCAATAACAATATCATCACCATGCCAAGGATGTACAAATTTAACATATTACCAAGCATCACAAATATCAACAAAGGGTTTGCAACTTATCAAAGTAATAGATACTTGGCTAAGTAAGAAACATTGACAAAGGGGTAGAGCCAAGGAACCAATACACTCAAACAAATTCATATGTAACCCCTTATTGGTACCACATTCAAACAAGCACAAAGCCTCCCTCATGTCAAGTATATAAATTGAGTCCTCAAATCCAAACCTTGTAAAATCATACTGATCACAAGCAAGAATCGTATCCTCTTAGCATGATGGGTAGTACAAAGGTTAACGCTTAAAACAATTAACCGAGGAGACTCAAACTCAAGGAACAACCAAACATCATCTATTGTCATGGCTATTAAGCCCACAGATGGAGAATAACGACAATGGTTATTCTTCTCAACATCATGGTAATACCACCTAAAAGATGATACTTCCACCAGTTCAAATACTTTCAAGCATTCACCGGGATCAAAAGGATAGAGGGTCCACATAACAAGGTCATACCAACAAGTGTAGACCTCAAGGATACCCTGATCTGTATGCAATGCACTTCTAATCCAACTAGGGATCTCATCATATGCAAAGAGATAGTAAAGGAAGGTACAAACTTCACCTTCTCTTGGCAAGTATCTCCTACCCCCATGGGATGCACATTCAACAAGATCATGCTCAGGGTAAGAAATATAAAAGGGGTCTAGAAAGCAATCATTCCCCACACACAATGTAGGCTCTTCAAGTGGATGGTAAAACCTCAAGAAGAGCTTTCCTGCATAGGGAAAGGAATTAACAATGTCAACCACCATATGCATGTCATTTCGACCAACCATTCCCACACAAGTGCTACAATTCAGCTCACTACTGAGGTTAAATGGAATGGCAAGCCATGTACTAGGATCAAGTGCACATCCCTTTATCAGGTTGGCACTCTTTCCTTCCAACAACATACTCCACTCAATAGCATGAGCATCATCATATGTAAACAAGTAATAGAGAAATGTGTCTCGCAAATCAACCTCATCTAGGGTGTTTTCATGTGTATGACTACCAATAGGCTCAAAAACATGGGTCATACTATCAAGGAGTGAAACACACCAAGAAGAAGAAGTAATGGGAAAACACACACCACCTTCCTCCTTATCACATTCCTTCCCCGTAAGAGTACTCTCATCTTCCAAGAAAAGATATCCATCTTTGGGAGGGAAAGCCTCACACTATAGTGGGTTACTATAACAAGTATAGCTATCAAGAACTATACTGCTCTCAAGATTCACACCATTAGGTACATCATTAGGAGTGATTTCATCATCTTCAAATAGGATATTATACTTAAAAAGGGAAGGATCCACCACTAGGGAGGAACTAAAACATGTAAGTTCACCCTCAAAAAGACACATATAATTTTTTGAAGCATTTGCAAGCACATAATCTCTATGAGCAAAACAAGCAATTGGATCATCCACAAAAGACATGCTGAAAGAGTCACTTCTATTCAAATGATCAACATTATCATTAGTACCACCAAATTGAGGTTTCTTAATCACATTACAAGAACCCCCAACCAGTGAACTACACTCACAAATAGGTTGATCAACATAATCATTACAAAATAATGAGCTAGCATTCAAAGCATAGGTGTGTGAACACAAATCGATCTTACTAGAATAATTAATTCGGTCACCAATAAGATCAACTAGTGTATCCACATTCTCAACAAGCACATTATCAACACATGGTAAAGAATCAATTGGCTTACATAAATACAAGCTAACATTCACACTTTGTTCATTTGCAATGTTAAAAGTGCAAAGTTTAGCTATTATACCTTGACGCCCGCAAGAAAGATTTTTTTTACCTTGGATGTTGGGACATTCCCTAAGTGCATTCGTCACACCTTCGACTGTAGGCTCTTTGGCTGGAACTTGTGTTCCTCCATTCATCATGTTTGTACCTATATAAGAATCCTCACAAATGGAATGATAAACAACAGGGTTTTGTTGAGATTGTAGCACCCTATTCGAAGGGATGTTCAACCTCTTCTCCGTTCCCGACTGCCTACCCTCCACGGAGGCCATTCTCTCTTTTATGTTCGTCATTCTCCAACTCACATCAGCAAATGCATCTATTATGGATTCCCAGGTAACCTTCCCCATATATGGGAGGGTCTCACTTCCAGTTGCCATGATACCTAACAATTAAGAGAACTCAATAATATAACACACAACGTTAGCATTAGTAAAATGAACTCACAATCACTCGTGTTTGCACATATTTGATTGTCTGTCAAATTGGCGCGGCTAATGTTGAAGATTGCTTATACTTGATTGATCACAAGGTCTCAATTTCTACTCTTGGCTGGAATGGATTTTTGTTTAATGAAAAATGGACGACTCGATTAAAGCAAACAGACTTGAATCTCGAAGTTACTACGAAGTAAAACGAATAAAAGCACAAAAAGAAAAGCACTAACAAAGAAGTGAATTTCAAGAACCAATAGTCAATAAGTAGGTAATTACAAGTTGAAAATTAATTTAGGAATCTTAATTACGAACTAGAATCAAAGGAAAGGAAACTAAGAATTAGAACATGAGATTAGAAAAGGTCATAACATGAGTTTTCCAACACCAAAGGACCTGCTTTATTCGCCAAACATGAAGTTCAGCTCGCCAACTTGAAGATTGGCTCGCCAAACTCGACAATCTGCTAAGGCAACTTGGCGATCTGAGTGGAAGTTCGGCGATGCATCGAATGGATTCGGCGACCAAGGCAGAGCTCGCAGAATTTTTCAGTAGCACCCTCCAAATCAAGGCCAACTCGGTGACCTAACTGGCTAAAGGGCGAGGCGCCGAGTGGGTTAAGAGATCCCCGCTTTAGATCGCCTAATGGACCACTGCTTCTTCTTCAAAGTTCCAAAATTTGAACTCTTGTGGTCCCCCCATGCACTTGTCCTTTAGTACTTAACCTTTTAGGTAAATTCCTTTTTGTACAAACACTTTTACAGTTTCTCTTTCTTCCCTTTTGGATCAAACTTTTCCATTTTCAAATATTCCTTTCTTAAAGATTTATATGTTCTTCAAGAACTTCAAGAACACTATGAAGACCCAAAAATAAATCCTTTAGACTTTTAGCTCGGAATTCTCTTAGATGTAGGGAACAAACCCCAATACTCTTTAGCACTCAATTCCATTTCAAAACTTTCATATTTCAAAACTCACTTTGTCTTCTTCAAAGCTTCTTCAACCTTCAATGGTGGTTTCTTCAATAGTGAACCAAACTATTTCAAATCTCAGCCCTAGACTTAAATAAGGTTAGGGAACACTAATCCAACCTTGAAAACTTCAAACAAGGCACAAATCAACAAACCCATTTCAACAATTTTCACAAAAATGATTTTGAACAGTTTTTTTTTGTAACAAAACCCCAAGACTAGAATCGTAGGAATGAATCTAGACTCAACTTTGATACCAAATAATGTAATTCTCACAAGAAGAATCACAAACAACAGCGGAAATCAAATACAAGAAAGTAAAGATAGATAGAAACAAAAAAAGGAAATAGAAAACAACTTAAGGGTATATTAAACCCAAAGACCTCGATTCGTTGATCCAACAAGAAACACCTAACTCTTATGATGAACTCAAGGGAATCGATATCCCAAGCAACCAACATTTCTAACAAGGTTCAACAAAAGTCTATATCAAGCTTTCAACACTCACACAAGGAGTTTCAGGTTTATAACCACAATATTCAAATCAGTCTCCTGAAATGAACCCTAAGACGCCTATTTATAGTTTAGGACATTATTACATAGATGGTCCCAAAAATGACCCGAAATGGACCAATGGGCGAGCTAAGTCGGGCTCGCCCAATTATCTTGGCGAATCGCCGACCAGTTGGCAATGTGCACTTCACCTTGGCTCCCTCCCTTGATGGCTACTGTAACTTTCGACAGTCTTAGTATCCATTGGGCAATGCGCCGAATGCTCTCCATACTCGCCGAATGAGCAGCTTTCCTTGGTAGCTCTTTGGGCCATTAGGCGATCCTGGAACCCTCGCTAAAAGGTTTCGGTGAGTCGCCAAAGTGGTCTTCAGCTCGCCGAATGGAGCACATTCCTTATTTGCTCCTCTTCACTTCGTTAGGCCTCCCACGCTCCAAGCTATCATCCAAGTATGGTGTTGCCCAACTGGAAGCTCCTTCAAAGTGCATATGTGGCCATGCAAGGCATGAAACCCCCTCATTGGCATCCATACTTGCCCAACAGCCTCCTTCTTTGTGAACACTCCATCAAAGCATTGAAGTTCATGAATGGATAGCCTTGAGGCAATCTGGATTGCATCAGTTACTTTGTAATTAGTTTGTTTTTTGTTCTGGAGATCTAGTGGTCTAAGACACCCTTCCTACTTCCTAGAAGGTGGTTACGGAACTCTATATGCTCTTTAGGTTGTATTCTTTTTTTTGTGTGTTATGATAATATTTCATGTGTTACCAAAAAATATATATATATCTTATTTTTCAATTTTATTATTATTATTAGTCATCTCATTTTCTTCAATTATCATATCATTTTTTTTGTTGCTACTCTACTTTTCTTCATTATATTTAGCACAACTTCTTTATTTCTATATATTTTTTCAATACATGATTTTGATACGTATTCCTTGAATCGAGAATCTCTTGAAATTTAAACAATCTCTCTTTACAAGATAGAGATAAGATTGATCCACATCCTCCTCCTCAAACTCTATCTATAGAATTATATTGATTATGTTATTATTATTATATTAAATCCACTCACAATTAATTTGGATCAAAACCTATGATGTCAATTTGATATTGAACAATGAATATCATAGTTCAAAGTCATTCAACCTAGAACATATTTTCATCCAATTTATCAAGGTGAGTTAAAAAATTTATTTTGGTTACATTTAATGTCTATAATCACACTCCACCCGCCCCCCCTCCAGGTTAAAGACTTTACCAACCGCATTATGCTTAAAAACTTCCTAATAATTGACCTGAATTACTATATTTTGATGTACCTATGAAAAGGCCAAAACCATACAACCAAACGATTAAGGACATTTGTTTAATTTTGTGACGATAAAAGAGTTTTAAAGGTAATAATACCGACAATATCAGATATCTCCAGCTGTTGCCCAAATAAAAGTTGGACGGAATTTCCTCACACTCTTCTGTCTCACATGCTATCCATATATTCTTAACTCTCAACCCTAGTTAACTTAACCATAGTTAACCCTCACTTCTTAACCATAGTCAACCGTCTCCTCCACCACCTTTAATACCACACTTCTTTATTATCCTCCACTCCCACTGCGCATTTCACTTCTCTCTTTGCTAACGTACACCATGACTGCACTACACTTCTTCCTCTTCACTCTCTTTACCGTTTCCGTTCATGCACACAACATCACTGAAATTTTAAACCAGTTCCCGGAGTATAGTGTGTTCAACAGTTACCTCTCACAAACTAAACTCGCCGACGAGATTAACTGCCGTGAAACTATTACCGTTTTAGCTTTGCCTAATGGAGCTATGTCTGCTGTTGTCGACAAACATCCACTTTCCGTTATCAAAAATGTTCTCTCTCTTCATGTTTTGCTTGATTACTTTGACGGCACTAAACTCCATAAGATCTCCGACGGCACTACAACTTCTACTACTCTTTACCAAACTACCGGCAATGCTCACGGAAACGTAGGTTCCGTTAACATTACCGATCTTAAAGGTGGTAAAGTAGGTTTTGGTTCAGCTATTCCGAACTCACCATTGGCGTCTACGTATACTAAATCTGTGAAGCAAATCCAGTATAATATCTCTGTGTTGGAGGTTAGTGCTCCGATTATTGCTCCGGGTATTTTGACGGCACCGGCGCCATCTGGTGATTTTAATATTACTGGTGCATTGGAGAAAGCTGGGTGTAAAACATTTGCTTCATTACTTGTCAAATCTGGAGTTCTCAAGACGTATCAAACTGCTATTGAAAAGGGTTTGACTATTTTTGCCCCAAATGATGAGGCGTTTAAGGGAGCTAAAGTTCCAGATCTGAGCGAACTCAGTAGCGCTGATGTTGTTTCATTGTTGCAGTATCATGCTATTCCGAGTTACACTCCTATTGGAACTTTGAAAACGAAAAAGGATCCGATTTCAACTCTAGCTACTAATGGCGCTAGTAAGTATGATTTGAAAGCTTCAACAGAAGGTGACCAGGTGACACTTGACACCGGTGTTGATTCGTCCAGAATCGCTTCCACGGTCATTGACTCTACTCCCTTCTGCATTTTCACCGTCGACAGTGTGCTTCTCCCTGAGGAATTGTACGGTAAATCTCCTTCCCCAGCACCGGGACCAGCTCCGGAGACTTCTCCAACACCAGCACCAGCCCCTACTCCGGAAGTCAGCTCTCCTACTCCAATGATGTCTCCTCCTGCTCCACCGACTTCATCTCCGGCTGGTTCTCCGGCTGGTTCTCCGGCGGATAGTCCCACTGCAGATTCGGAGAACAGTACGGCGAAGAAGAACGCCGGTAACGTTAACGCTCCGGCGTTGCTGAAAGCTCTACTCACAGTGTCAGTGTCGGTAATTGTGTCCGTTTATTTGTCCTAGACCGCCATTTTCAATTTGTTTAATTTAATTTGAGGTTTTGGAGTCATATTTTTATTTGTGACTTGCTTGCAGAGAAGATTTTTATTTAATTTCATTTAATTTTTATTAGTGAGTGAGCCGTTGAGCTGACTAAAGGGCATTGTTTTTTCTTTTCTTTTGTTCTGTTGCTGTACCTTGTTTTTACTTTAAATCCTTTTTCTTATTTTTGGTATATAATAATGTTCCACTTGTTGAGTTATTATCAGCTGTTACGCATATCACAGTAAAGCAGTGTTGTATTGGTAGGTAGTGTCGGTGTGTGTACAGCTAAGCAAATGAAGATAGCATTGGTAATTGGGCCCACTTTGTGATGGCTATTTGCCTTTTTTATATGTGGTGAATAGATGCCGAATATGTGAAAAAGCATTTGGTAGTTGGCGTAAACTAAACTCTTTTATAAACAAAAGTTAAATAATTTTAGAAGATTGTGATTTCCAGAACCTTCTAAAGTTTTGTTGAGTGTACTGCAACGTTATTAGTCACTTGTGGTGTTTTTAAACTTGGCTTACCTCCTGTTTTTATTGAGTGTGCAAGTAGACAGAGATCGTCTTATATGACAAATTTTATGTTTGTTGAATTAAATGAAAGTTTAAGTATATATTTGTGTTACGTTAAAAATTGGAGAGAAGGGATGTTAGTTGAGATTTAGTGGTGGTAAACAGGTGCGTTGGGTGACCGAATTTAAAATGGGTAAACATAAATGAGGTAACAATTCAATATGTCCATATTTTGTATGGGCAAAAATAGATTTAATAGTACTTTAGAATTCCATATAGAAAAAATATAAAAATGTTGAAAATACTTTATTTAATTTTATTGTATCATAAAAACTAAATACCACATTCGATGCGGAATTCGACTTCCTAATCAGGATCTGAATCACGACTCGGGATCTGGCTTTCGACTTGAGATTTGATCCTGACACTCAATTCGGGATTCGACCTCAAATCCTGATTGGGGGATTAGATATACAAATCGAGATTTGATCCCAATCAAATGTGAAATTTGAGAGTTGAGTCTCAAATCGAGGTTAAGAGTCGGATCTCGAATTGAGAATCAGGAGTTGAATTTCAGATTTAATATCAAAAATTGATACACAAAATTTGAGTTAGAGTGAAAAATTGAGGTGTGAAGGTGAAAAAGTTTTGAAAAACAATATTTACCTTACTTTTGTAGTCAAAATTATGTTTTTATTAAATTTGTGCAAATGACATAATATCGGCGCTTTCATTGTTGTACTTTGTGATTAATGTCTTGAATAATATGATCTTTTCCATCTGTGAGGAGATTAGGAGAAAATATGACTATCCCGCTCAATTTTATGCTTTTAAGGACTAAGGAGTCATTGGTTTATTGTTTTAACTTTTTTTTAAAAAAAAAAATAGTATAGATAAAAGGGGCTCTTCAGGTGTTAAACATTTTTGGGTGTCAAGTATTCTTCATCTTTAATCCTAGAAATGGCATGGACAATTTTGATTCACAAGAGGATGGCGAAGGACTACTACTAGTTCTATTGGCTCTAAGTTTGCATTCTTCCTAGCAATCGTGTTGATGTCAAGTAAATTTAGTAATGGTAAAATATCCTTTGAAATAACTATCAAATTAATCAAAGGGCAATCTAGCATATTCTTTTCTCATTTTAGGATTCCTAATTTCTCGGAGATAGTATCATTTGACTGTGGCTAGCGAGAGAGAATTCTTCTTCCTAACTTAGGGAAAGGGGATCTAGCTTCCTCTCAACGATTTTCCACCTAGCTTATACCTATATTGTTAGATGTGTTAGCTTAAAGATCATTGACTAAGTGTCATTTCAATAAAAATTAGTCAATTAGAAATCAATACTTAGCCTAACCAATATTGTATGTGGCGCTAGCTTAGTAATCCCTAACTAAGTGTCATCTCAATAAAAATCAGTTAATTAGAAATCAATATTGAGCTTAATAAACTATCTCTATTTAATAAATATCTCTTGAAAATTGAACACTATTAAAAAAATGGAATAAAGATTATAGTTGAAAAAATATATTAATCTTGAATTCTTTAGTTAAAATTATTCTAGGACAATTTATTTTTTACTAGAATAACAATTATTTTGAAACGGAAAGAATAATTAAAAGTGAAAAGTGACGACCCATCCACATAAATCTATTTTTACTTTTTGGTGAAGTGTTGAACTCCTAACTATTTTATCAAAATATCCTCAAAGGGGCCATCCCGGTCTAGTGAACAAAGTTAGAAAGAAGTGGACATGCTTTAGCCATGCATGATGGCTGATGGTGAATAGCATGCTTGTTCATTCATTGCTCCACCCACAAAGCTCTTGTATTTGAAGTGACTTGCAATAACTTGTCTTGAATTTACTTAAATGTTTTCTACCAAAAGAAATCAGAACAATGTAATAATACAACAACTTGTCTTCAATTCACTAAAATGTTGATGTATAAGAATTCATAATTAAGCTGCTTTACTATGAATAGATCGACTCCATAGCATGCTAAAATTAAAATTGTAGCCTAATTGTTGGTGAAAATAAACTTTCCATCAAAAATAAATGAATGATAATGTCATTTTTCAAGTTAATATCTTATTATTTTTAAAGAGATTCAAGATTTTCACTGATGAAATAATAGTGATCTTGATCTATCTCTCTTAAAAATATAATAGTCAAACAAATGGTATATAGTTGATAAATTCCGCAAATTAACCGTCAAGTTTAAAGCTTCACCACAATAAACACCTTTCTTCCACAAAATAATAATAAGTTGGGGATTTACATTTATTTTCTTTTCTAGTAACACTCTTTTATTCCACAATACAATCTCAATTTATAGAATTATTGTACTTTTCTAAATAAACATATTTAATCTGATAATCTGATAAATGTGTGAAGTGGAACTAACTTTTTTTTTTAAAAAAAAGTGGAACTCATTACTATTTCATGGACATTCTAAAGCGCATCAACTAAACTAGCGTTTGACCATAGATTTTCAAATACTTTTGGCAAATATTATTTGGGTGAAAATTTGGGTGTAATTTCACAATGTGTTTGGCCATAGTATTTAGGAAACATATTTCACTTTTTTAGAAAAAAAATATGATTTATACCCATAAGTTTTAAAAACTATCAAAACAAACCATAAGTTTGTATTACAAGTCAATTGGATCTTCGTTGCAACAAATAACAAGTAGTGTCCATGACACTAGAGCAATGTAGTAGTTTGGAGTGAGTGCAACAAGCATCATTTCATACATCGTGAAGTAGACAAAACACATGACTTTGTTACACTGAGTCGATTGTTCATCATTTCCATCAACAACCATATCAACACTTTCATATTCACTGAATATTCATCACTACTTTGGTGTTCACGTAAAGATTATGTAATACAACGCAAACAACTATTATAGAGGATGTTTTTGTAAAAGATAAAAATTTGGTGTAAAATTTCAATTTTTAAAAGATCCCAAATAATGAGATTTTGCCCAAATACTAGAAAAAACTAGTATTTGAGAATTTGGGATATTTATCAAAAATATTTGCCAAATTTCCCCCCAAATATTACTTGGAAAATCTATGGCAAACCGGGTCCTAAATAAAGGTTTATTGTTTTTACACGTATTGATTACCACAAGTTCAATATTATTTTATTGGATTTCAAAGAAACAATTTTTTCTCTTTACGCCTTTTCTATTTTAATTTGTTTATCCTCAAAATTTTCTTGTGTGTTTTTTTTAAAAGTATCTCTTTCATTTTTTGATAATTTTTTTAGTTTTAACTGTTCACATAACATGTTTAAAACGACAAATTAACATTCATTTTAGTACATTTGTGATTTGACATATCACATAATTTAAAAGTCTTTTCAATACTTCATCTGCCCCCCGCCGGGGGGTTAAGCGGGAGGATGTCAAAACCTTACCCATAAAAAAAAGTACATGGACCTGCTCACAAAGAGCTATAAGACAGCCAAAAACATTACTGCTAATAAAATGAAAGTGAACAAAGTCAAACCAATATGATATTCAATAAGCCCACTTTTTTGAGAGAAAAAACCTTAAAAAAAAATATTTTATGTCAAATCAAATCAAAACGTGAAAAATAAATGTAAAATGAAATAGATTTATTTGGGCCAGGTTACGTTTTAACTCAACAAAATTCCACTATTTGTATTTGTAACTTATAGATTTCACTAGTTTACAAGCTAATTATTTTGACATACGATAGTTTGCAAAATTACAAAATTTCACCATATTTTCGACTTCAAATACATGTATCTGACGCATCCAAATACATATATCTCAGATACATATGATCAAAATTAGGTGTATCTTGTGCGTCTAGATACATGTATCTCAGATATAAAGGGTCAAAATTAGGTGTAATGTGTTCAAGAAACAATGTAGTAAGTGGATTCACATGTAATTGGATACATAGATAAATCTCGCTCGCGTATCTCTTACCCAAGATACATATATCTAGTATCAGATACATGTATTTAGTATGATTCACATGTATTTGGGATACATAGACAAATCTCGCTCGCCTCCTTCCCGTTCTCTCTCGCCTCTCTCCCTACTTCAACGTATCTGATAACAAAACATGTATCTAGATATATCTAATTTCAAATTTGATATGAAATTGTTAATTAGTATGAGAATATGTAATTATTTTAACTATAAAGAGAATTAGTAAATATAAAAGAAATGTTTGAACATATTAGTTTGTTTTTCCTAATTTAATCTTATTTTAACCCAATAGATTGATGGGTCATTTTGAATTCAATTCATGGATTAACTTAATAAATAAGTCATAATCCTAATTCCTACCCGTAAAAATACCCACAAGTTGGATTAATTAGACAAGATTGAGTGGATTTCGCCACCCTTTAAATTTGACATAATGTGTACACCATTCCTAGGGTTGGAATGATGGCAAAAATCCTTCGCAAAGTCATTGAAAAACGAATGAAATTAAGTAATTTGAATTTGAGGAATCACTGCAAAGATACACAATACTATGATATGGGAAAGTAGTTTTATTCGTCTTTTCAGTGACTCCTTAAATTTAATTTGTATAGAATTGTGTCATCATTTCGATCCTACCTATATAATTTTTATTTTTCAATTAGATCATGCCATTATTCCAATTCTACCTATATTAACCATCGTCTTTTCTTTGTTTGTATCACCGAGACACCCGAAGGGCCGGCCATATGTACCTCGGGAGCCCCGGCCCATTCAAATCAAAATAGAACGAGCACCTACGACTAAGGGGAATGGAATGTCGACCACAGGGTGAGAGAAGCGAGAAACTCCCGTTCCCTTCTCCTTCCTTACTCTTCCGAGGATGGTTCAGGGGGAGCCGGTTCCGCCTCCGGCTGAGGAGGGAAATTTCATTGGCCCACAGGGTGCCCCAATAGGGCCCGAATGAAAGACCCAAGCCTACATGAATGACATGAACCATCAAAGTCCTACAAATGAAGACTTGGCCCTATCAAGCCTGCTTTCCCTTATCTAGGATCGTAGATGCTAACGGGGCGGGAATCGAAGTGGGGGACCCCTCTACCGCCTGTGTCTATCTCCTGTCAAGTATGCTCCCCAGTCGAGTCGATCAGGCTCGACGATCGGGAGAAGCAAAACGAAATCAGGATTTGGCCGAAAAAGAAGTAAGGCTATGGATACCATGACCGATCACCATCGATAAAGAAGAATCTTTCTAAATCACTTCGTGTCAGCGGGGCCTTCAAGCATCCGAAATACGCCGGGATTAAAAATTATTTCTCAATAAATTTATATCATCATTTCGATCCTATCCATATAATTTTATTTCTCACATTATAACCTCTTTCGGCCATCAATTCTAACACTCCACGCATGAACATGTTCCAACCCTACTACATCAGATAGATAATACTTACCATTAGATAAAGGATAAACATTTTAATACATTTTATATTATATAATACTCATAATTCAGTGATACCATACAAATACAAGTAAAAGTGCACACATGTGCCTATTGCCTAAGACGGTAGGACTTTACAAAAATAAGTGCATTTTCGAAGAATCGAACGCTACGTGATAATATTTTTTTTAAATTCGAATAATATAATCCATGAGAGACTACTCACAGCTTGGCTAGTGTCTTGTTTGCCTCCTCGTCCCCATAATCTCCCACAGTCTCATCAGAACCAAGCGAATTCAGTAGCTCCAAAAATAGCGTTTTCCTACAACCAGCGTACGTTTTCCCATCCCAATTTCTGCTCACCAATTCTTCACCCAACTTAATTGCTGCCTCCACAGTCTCTTCCGCTCCACTATGAGCCGAATCGACAAAACCCATTTGGACTCCCATCTCAGCCGTTACTTTAGCAGCTTTCATCACCACCTCACGCCGAACCGCCGGCGACCCCATTCTGCACTTCACTAAAGCCGAAAACCAAATCGGTATCGGATACCCAATATCCAGCTCGCTCATGTAGAGAAACCCTCGATCCTTGCGCATCAGGATGTAGTCATGGCAAAGCGCGAAAACTAAGCCGGCAGCGGAAGCGTGTCCGGTGACGGCAGCGATTGTCGGCATAGGTAGGGTTATAAGGTCGGAAACGAGACATCGGAGCTTTCTGGACATGAGTTTTTGGCGGGCTTTGTCCACTAAGGCCCACTTAAGATCGTAACCATTGGAGAAGTATTTGCCTTGGGCTGTGGTAATCAGAGCGGAGGAAGAGGAATTAGATTCGGATCGGACGCGACAGAGAGCGGCGGAGATGGAGTCGATAAGGTTGGGATGTAAACGGTGGTCATCGTTGCCGGTTAAAGTTAGGAGGAAGATATTGCCTCTCTTTTCTAATGTGCAAAGCCCTTCGGATTCCATTCTGTGGATGGAAAAGAAAGTGGCTGGACAGTATTAAATTATTATTTATTTCCTCTATTTATTTTAATTGTTATATTTGGATCTTTCATGATTTGAAAAATAAATAACTAATGTTAATGTCAAAGATAAAATATAGAAAAATTATCTTGATATATTAAAAGCTCAAACAAAAAAAGAACTTATTTTTAAAATAATGAACGAATAAAAAAAAAGTGAATATTCAATAAGAAATTTTTATTTTTATATTTCAGTTTGTAAAAGTGATTTTCTACCAACACGTTTATTTAGTAAATGATCGTCCTACTATTTGTACCAACAAATAAATAATGGATTCATTCTTTTTCCCAAATTTGTATTTTCTTATTGAGTATTATTATTTTGCTCGCTACTTTATTTGCAGGGGGGGGAGGGGATGTAATACAATAAAATAGGTAAATTTCATAAATAGTCACATACTTGTGACTTTGTTCACCAAAATAGTATGACTACATATTTTACCAACATAAAAAACATAATTATTAGAAAATTTAATATGTCAATAAGTGATAATCTTTTTAATTAATATTTGCTTTTATTTAAATACATACTCAATTAAAATGATTCAATAATCATCACTGTTACTATAATTTTGATTTGCGAAATCATGATTTTCACTTTAAAAATTCAAAATAGGTTGAAGTCATTGGCGATCTCTTAAAGTTGTCCACATATTTCACTTGGACAACTCAACTAGGGCTTGTACATATTGAACACTTTATTTGTTCAAAAATTATTCCTATTTGACACAAAATGCTGACATCGCAAAAAAAATGTGCTCCACACTCTTTGAGCTGCAACTAAAAATAGTATTTTTTTTCTTTTTTATTTTCTCATTTATACACTTAAATTTTTTTAAAAAAAAACAAGTAATAGAAAGCCTGTCTTCTTCCCACAATGTTCCTCTGCAACCATTGTTCTCCTCTTTCTCTCGCTCTTTTTTTTTTTTTTTTTTATAAAATCATAATATAAATCAGTTCAAAGTTGAAGACAACAGAAAAACTAAATTTGGAAAATTTGTCCTATGCTGGGCAATTGTTAATGCTGAGTATGCATTATAATTTTTTATTTTTTAGCGCAACGAAACCCACAATAAAGCAACAAAATTGTACATACATTATTATAAAGATCTAAATCTCAAATATTCTAACAAAACTCCATTTTTTCGATAAAAATAATATGAATTGATTATTTTTTCCGGCCAAATTTGTTATTATTTTTTATATAATTATGATAATAACTGATATTATCAATGGAAAGAAACTAAAGGCAATGGATGGTAAGGTTCAATGTTAAAGAATAAAAAGGTGAGAGTATGGTTGGCGGCCTGTTGTCACCGGTGGATGGGTGAAAAGAAGGAGAAGATGGGTGGGAGTGGGGGTGGGTGGGGTTGATTCAATTTTTATTTTTATTTTATTTTTTTGTAATGTTTTGAATGATTTAATTAGAGATTTAAAAAATTGGATTCAATTGCCACGTGTCATCACGTCATTGGTCCACTGGTTATGTATTTGTGTTTGAGACACACACTTCTATTTTTCAATTGATTTTCATTTGTGTTAAATAAGTATAAATTTGTTAAGATTAAAATGTTCAATAGGTACAAGCCTAAGTTAAGGTGTCTAACTGAAATATGCAGATAATTTTAAGGGCCGCATATTACTAAGCCTTCAAAATATGAATAAATAAAAAAAGTGCAGCATCTATGATATACATGCCTAAAAAATAATTTTAAGGCTTAAGTTAGAGTTGTCCGCGTATTTCACTTAGACACCTCAATTTAGCCTCATACCTATTGAACACCTTATATGTTTAAAAATGATTCCTATTGAACACAAAATGCTTATGTGGCAAAAAAATGTGTATTTCACGGTCCTTAAGCGCGTGAAACCATTGGAAATGATTTTTTCCTTTTTCTTTTCAACTAATAAATCTAATTAATAAATAGTATAAATAATAATTAATTTAAAATTTTTTTAAAAAAAATCGTCTTCTCCCCATCATCCCTCTGCAACTACTCCCATCTCTTTACACACCCACCCCACCCCCTCCATCTTTTCTCCTATCCCTCCAATTCTTCTCGTGTTTTTTCCTTCTTCTTTTTCTATGTAAATCTAATTAAAGTCTCAAATATTTCGGCAAACTTCCATTGTTTTCAATAAAAATAATATTCCGGTGAAGTAATTGATTATTTTTTTATCTGTAAAAGTCTACTTTTTCTTGTAATTGTTATAAATAATTATTAGTGGAAAGAAGATAAAGATAACGAATAGAAGGTTTTGATGCAATTAGAATGAAAGGTGAATGAGAAATTAGCTTAGATGGACAATAATGGTGTACTGACTCCGGTGAAAGGGATAAAATTCAATGGAGAAGAAGAAAGGGGTGGGTGGGGGCAGGGCCAGTGGAAAGGGAACGGAGAAGAAGAAGATGGGTGGGTGGGGCAGGGCAGACTCAACAATATTGGGGGGCCTAAAGCGAAATTTAAGAGAGGGGCTCTAATATTTTATTTTTTTCATCATATATACTTTTATTTAAAATCTACTTTTCAAGTTATTTTAGATGCGAAGTGTACTGTTTTATAATCAATTTGTTTTAATAATTCCTTTTCAAATGATAATATAGCTAAATTATTCGATCTCTCTTAAGACATTATTGATCTTAAAGAAGATTTAATCAATTTTAATTTCGAAAAAACTTATTTCGGCTGAGGCAACGGTTACATGAACTGTTAACATTATTCTATAAGCAATATGTGTATTTGGAAAAGAATCAAATCTTTTTATTTGATTGATTATTTTCATTAGATCATTATCTTCTACTTGTATTATTCCCCTTAACACTTCTATTCAAAAAATAAATCTAAACCATCAATATCAGAATAACTATTACGTGTTAAAGAAAATTCAAGGTTAAGACAATATTTTTTAAATTCTCAACCTCTAGTGATCTCAATATTTTACCACTAAATAAGAAATTAAAAATATTTTCATATGCTTCAATTGGTTCAAATCTATTTTGAGTGAAAAAATAGTTTGATCTACTCTACATATATAAAGCAATCAACTCTAAAAGATTCTTCAAGGACTTTGTGATTTCGCTATCCATATTTTCATCAAATTGTTTCTTATGAAATTCAGGTTTATTTTCATCTCATATGCAATTTCAAATCATAACACTCATAGTACATATAAAGTTTTTTTTTTAAAATAACATATATAAGTAATTGTTTTTTTTTTAAAATGAGGCCCCTAAAATATATGGGCCCCCAAACGATGGTTTTAGTGGCCTAGAGGTTAAGACGGCCCTGCGTGGGGGTGGGGGTGGGAATTCAAATTTTTGTTTTCTTAAATTGCTTTTTGATTATTTAAATATAATTTTTTAAAAAAATTAATCCAATTGCCATGTGTCATCGCTTTTTGGCCCATTTGCTATGTATGAGAGTTTGAAATGCACGCAAATTTCTCTTTTATTTGACTATCATTTTGTGTTAAATAGATATAAATTTGTTAAGGTTTAAATATTCAATAGGTACAAGCCTAATTTGAGATATCTAAATAAAATATATGAACAACTATAAGAGGACGCATATGTTATTTTTACATGTACCCTAGTCCTAAGCTGATCCGCCCCTGATATTGGATAAATCGCAGGAAAACAAAGGAGGATAGTGTTGGAGCAACCAAAGTAATTTGGCAATATCATATTGTGTCAAATTGTGCAATGGTGTTGGTAGGTACTTTTATGTAAGTTTGGCATACTTGGCCAGAACTGGAATAGTGAAGTTGTTTCGTGAAATAGTTAGGACCGTTTGGCTCCAGGAATACTTGGGAAAAAATTGACAAAAAATTTGAAAAGTGGTGTTTGGTTATATAACTTGGCAAATATACTTGGCAAATCTATTTACCTAGTATCACAAGTTCCCAAATACTAGAAAAAACTAGTATTTGGGCCAAGTTCTAATATTTGGAAATTTTAAAAAAATAATTAAAATTACCCCAAATTTTTATATTTTATAAAAATACTCATTATTTATTAACTCCAACTAATATTTGTTACTACCACATTCGAAAAAGTTTGAATTCTAATTTGAGTGATAAAATTGAGAATTTGGGGACAAACGCATGATAAAATTTCACCAAAAACTTTACCCAAATATGATTTGCCCACAATAATTGAGAACTTGGAGTCAACGCTAACTTAAGTTTGGCATATTTGGCGAATTTTGTGCATGTACACTTCTACTAATCTACTATTTTAAAAGTAGATTTATTATTATTATTATTATATTAAAAAAATGTTTTTTTCTCATATTTTATTCTTTAACATTAATTACTTATTATTATTATTATTATTTTCTTATTAAGTGTGTTAAAAATGTAACAAATAGAAGTAAATGGAGGGAGTAGTCACTAGTGTTTTCTCTAATTGACAATTATGACAAATAATAAAATTTACTCCATCGTTCACGATATTCCTTGGTTCTCGCAAGAACGATTTCTCGATGGAGGAATAGAAGCGCTAATATTAAAACATACTCTCATTAGTCCATATAAAGTGAATTGTTAGAAATATTTTCATAATTTAAAATAAATAAATTATTTAAAATTCAACAAAATTGTTAAAACTTTTTTTCTTCATATTTATTAGTATCAAATTTGATACAAAAATACTTTTCACTAACCTGTCAGCTCTAAAATGTCTTTAACATCAACCTATTAGGTCTGAAATATATTACATTTACAGTTTGGTTCATGAATGCCTGTTAATTTTCAAAGAGGTTATCTGTATTATCTAAAACCTCAGGGAGATCTGAAACTGCAGACTATTATCACTGTTTGTTCAATTAGAATCGTAGGATTAATCATCGTTGACAAGATGGAGATGGAGGCTCCTCCTTCAACCGCCGCCGCCACCACCACACACAACCGCCGCCATCAATTGAAGCAACAAATCAACGAAAAAAAGCACCGTTCCATCTTCGAATTACCAGCGAACTTCTTTGATTCCTGCCGCTTCCTCCAATCTCCGTCAGCTTCGCCACTCTCCATAGTCGAACCACTCGAAAGTCTCTCAGTCAAAACCCTAGACGACGTAGACATTGATGAAGAATCCAGAAAGGAAGTGGAGAATACGGAGAGTTCGAGTAGTAGGAATAACGCCAAACAAAGGTGGTCTTGCAATACTTGTAAGGCTGAGTTTGAGTCTCTCCATGACCAGCGTTCACACTTCAAATCCGATATACATCGACTAAATGTATTATTTTTCTTCCCTCTCATTTTTTTCTTCTGATTATGTTCTTCGATAAAAAAAAATATTCTGATTATTTTCTTCGATAAAAATTTACGAGCTTGACCTGCATAGGCCATAGAGCATAATGGATAATAGAGGATTCAATTAGCTTATTCCAACTGATTTGGAATTGAGGCATAATTGATTGATTTTTAATCTGTCTTCTTAGGACAACACTATTAAGGGTGAGGATTTTGTAAGTGAAAAAAATAAAATAAGAAGTTACTATATTGTTTTTTCGTGTATTGTTCTTGAAGTTGGGAATTGCTATGAATAGCACCTTGCCGTCCATCAGGCTGATAATTTGTGAAAATTAATCTTTATAATTGGACTCAAAAGATCTTTTCTTTTGTTGGGTTAAGCACAACTTATTGCTAGTAGTCAATAGTAGTACTTGTTTTTCCTTTTATCTTCAAATTTATTTGTTTTCTTCTTTTCTGATAACCAAATTAAGTTTTTTATTTTATGTTTTTCTGATAACCAAGGACTTTAGCAAGTGATATATAAAGAAAGAACTTTAGAGATGTATTCGCAAGACAGAAAACAAAATCATTTTTTCTGCATTTTCGTTTAGTACTTCAATTAAATGGGTAATCATATGGTGAGGTTATCCCTTTGGAACTAGCAACTTTTAGATAATATCCTAATATTTGTCGCTCTTAGCTTTTAAAATTAGCTAGTATAGGCTAATAACATATCTCAAGTAGAGTTTAGGAGCTGGGGTTATGGGAATTGGTCTCTACGTGTTCAGCAAAAGAATATTTTGTCTTAATAATACTTCATCTACTATAATATTTTGAAAGTGGCAGGACATTGCTATCTAAAATCATCTCTAGTAAACAGCTTTAGATTCTTCTTTATGACCTTGCTTATAGAAGCACTTCAAATTGGCTTGTGTTTCTGAAAATTATCACTTGGTTACGCTGCCCTCTTAAGTTTTCAATCTGCAGCCCCTCCCTCTCCAACCTGCCCCCCTCCAAAAAAATAAAAATAAAATATCTTTTCCAGTTTTCTGTTATTTTTGTTCCTGAAGGTGCTGATCGCATTATACTGGCTGTTCATATAGTAGTTATAGTAATATCTTGTCAGTACTGATATCAGATAAAGCTAAGCATTTCTGGGAGAGACACTATAAAGGAAGAAGACTTTGATGAGATGACCTCTGATTCCCTATGTAAGGATTATGATTTATCAAGTATTTCTGGATCAGATGAAGAAGATGAGAAAGAATCTGGTCAGTCCAATAATTTGCAGCGAAGAATAGTTGGAGATATCAAGAACAAAATATTTTTAAAATTGCATAATGGGGAGATCCTTTCACTGTGGAAGGGTTTACTCCTGAATGAGTCAGAGAGCATTTTGTTTGAGAACAAGAAGGCGCTTGCTGCAGATGATATCAGGAATAGGATTTGTTTGACAGAAAATGAAGTGACTAAGAAGTTGAAATATCTGATCCATGAACCAAGGGATAATACCCGTTTGAGGATTGTGTTGCTTGCAAGAGGTGGGCATTTTGCAGGCTGTGTTTTTGATGGTACCACAGCTGTGGCACATAAGACATTCCACAGGTTAGTCTTTGTTGTAAGAAAAAGTGCAATGCTTCTTTTATGCTATTATCTTCGTCCCAAAACAACTAATTCAAAGAATATTTTTTACTAGACATTGCAATGAACTTTATTTCTGCTGCATTGATCAAGTTTTGCTTTTATCTTGTGAGAATATGTTGATAACTTACTACAAATAGTAGATTACAGAAATTTTTAATCCTTTCTTGTATAGTTTATATTTAAACGCTTGATCCATTCATATCGGTGCATCAAGTTAGAGTCTGGAAAAATTCATGCTCCATGCAGAAATAAAGGTCTCTGCAGTTATCGACACCTAATTCTTTTGACTGTTTTATAAAAGATGTGTATCCTCCAGATTCTGAGGGTAAAGAAATGATCAAAATATTGCATGCAATGAAAAATTTCTTGGAACAAAAAAAGATTACATAGATAAAACATGTCGATTTGTGTAACCATGTGCAAAATACGAGCTTCAACAAATTGCTCAAATTGACAGGTAGAAAGCCAAATTACAAACCATAACTTTTAGCATCAATCCACAATGAGAATGAATGTCACTGAATGGGATATGAGGGTTATATTGGTTGATCCTTACCCTATTCTTTATATTGAAGTATCAGAGTGTGGATAGAACCTTCCTTATTTTTCTTTGAAGGGCATGGGTCGTGTCTATTTCCTCCTTCCAGCATGTACTTAGTATCATTTATTAATAAATATTTGGCGCATCTTGTTGAACTTTTGAGTTTTATATTGAAAAGATTTCCTTCGGGGTGGCCTAGTGGTTTGGGCTTGAGACTTCCATGTTGGAGGTCTCAAGTTCGAAACCCCCGCCAGCGAAAGCAAGGGGTTTGCCTTCTGGGTCGAGCTCGTCGCACCGGGCTTGCCTAGTGCGGGTTACCTCTCCTATGTGGTTTGCATGCTATTGTATAGGAGCAGGGGTTTTACCCTGTGCGCACCCAAAGGGTAGCGACTACGGGTTTCCCTTGTCATAAAAAAAAAATATATTGAAAAGATTTCTACAAAATTCTATTGCCAGGAACAGACTAAGTTGTTTCCTCATTTGGCTCTATATAGTTGTTCACGCTGTAGCATGTAGCAAGATCTCTCTCTTACTAGGAGGGTCCTATTTTAAAGGTCCTCTCTGCTTTCCTTCAGACTTCTGAGATGTAAGATTTGGCGATCCCTGAAACTAGTTTCCTTTCTCTTGGCTTGCATGCTGAACTTGTCTTGTTACGTATTTCAGTACTGTTGTCATCATTCCCTAATTCCTAACTTGGCTTCAAGAGTTAGGCTATTTCGGTTTTTTCCTTTTTCCATGTTTCCTTGACAGTGGCCACTGTCAGATACAGCTTATATTCTCAGCAAAAGTTCATGTTCGATAATGATTTTTATCTGGCGCTTACCATGCTTCTTTAATGGAAAAGTCATAGCTACTATTCCAGCATCTCTAAGAGACACAGGGTCGGAGTCACATTTTTCGCTACGGGTTCGGCATTACCCAGTAGCTTTGATTCAAATCCTGTATGTGTAGTAAGAAATTTACCTAATACGTATAAACAACTTGTCTAGAACCCTGTAAACAAAAAACATTGTAATCCAGAACCCATAAACTAAAAATCCTATCTCCACCCTGAGAGTGTGGCTAATTTATACTACTTTACTCTTCTTTTAGATATGTTATACGGGCCAAGGCCGGTAAGAAACAATCATCAAAAGATGCAAGTGGCAAGATGGCGCACTCTGCTGGAGCATCAATTCGTCGGTATAATGAACTTGCTCTTAAAAAGGTAAAGGGATTGAAGTTTATATAAGATAGATTATGTTGCATCAGTATCCTATTCAGTGTGGCTTGTCAAATTATGTATATTTCTTAATTTTAACAAGAGCATCCCATTCAAGTAGGTGCACCAACATATTTTCTTGCATTGTTTGCATGCTCATCATCAAAAAAAATTCTTATTTTCCTCCCCCCATTTTTTTCCCATGTTGGTGGCGATGGGGTGCTTTTTGATAAACACTTGTTAGACACTTCAACAAATCAGTCCAATCGGGAGGTAGACACTTTAATATATCAGTCCAATCGGGCCTTAAAGTTGGTGCCATATCCGTGCTATGGCTTCTGCTTTCTATGTAGTTGTTTCTTTTTTTAACTTTTTATTTTAGATTTATTTCATGTTTCTGATGAATTTTATTGGGAGTTCCTCCATATTTTATTCACTGATAGTCTGATACTTCAATTCCCATTTCTGACACATTGTCTCATTAATGGATTCCTTATAAGTGGGGACTTTTATGAGACTGGATTGCTTTTGCCTTTTTTATCTTACTATTTGAAGTGGATCTATCTGATTTGAAAAGGAAAAATAAGGGAGAGGATTGTTTGGCTGTCATATTGCAAGAGAGCAGAGGCACTATGGAGCATATTTCTAATTTTTGCTGTTTGTTAACCAGGAAATCCAAGAGTTGTTCACAGCATGGAAGCCTTACTTTGCTGATTCGTCCTGTATCTTCATCCATGCTCCCTCTAACAACAGGCAACTGTTTTTTGATGGAGATCGACCATATTTTGTTTGTAAGCTTAATGTTATTAGAAATATTCCTTTGACTGTTCGAAGACCTACCTACAAGGAAGCTCGACGAATATATGGCTTATTGACTCAAGTATCCTTTGAAGTAAATGAGGAAATTGCACCTGCTTGTGACGAGGTGTCACTATTAAGTGCAAGTGGTCTGAACAGCAAGTGTAATGAGTCCATGGAGGTTTTGAAGGAAAATTTGGAGACTAAGGAAGTCACAAAAGCATCTTCTAGTGTTATGCCATCACCCAATGAGATCATATCAAGTGATTGTGATAGTGATAATGACACTATTGGTACATCCACTCCTTTACATGAAGCAGCAAAGTGTGGGGATTCTGAAAAGGTTTTTGACCTTCTAGAACAAGGAATGGATCCTTGCCTCAAAGACGAGAGGGGGAGAACTCCATATATGGTTGCAACTGAAAAAGAAGTGAGAAACACATTTAGGCGCTTCATGGCATCAAACCTTGACAAGTGGGATTGGAATGCTGCTAAGTTGCCTAGCGCATTGACTAAAGAAATGGAGGAAACACAAGCTGCTAAACAGGTAACTTCTTGATTATTTTAGGGGGTGTCATATTGATGGTATAATTTTCTGCTGTGGTTCCTATATTTTGTATGTGGAATATAATTTTTTATGAAGGATCTTATATTTAGGACATTGGATTATAGAAAATTGCTCTAGACGTCATTGTTGTTAACTTAGGTGTTTATGCAGACACTCCACCTAATGTTTTTCAATCTCTGAGTTAGTTATGGGAGATACAATCTCTGAGCTAGGGAATGGGGAATTTGAATTGGAAAGTTCAGTCGATTATTATCTCTTTCAATATGACCGTGAAGGTTTTAAATTCCCTCATTTAGGAAGTGTAAAACAGTGTCATTAGGCATATACTGTCAAGCGGAGTAATGCATGTTGTTTGAATGCTCTATAATATTGGTCACCTTCCGTTCTTTGTATATGTTTAGAGTTTCTTCATATCAGTCATATCACAAATGCAGATGAATTTAAGTGTACCTGATGTTCCGAATATTTTCCCCATTCATTGTCATTGTTGAAGTGTAAATTTTCTTCTTGTAGTATGCTTGTACAGTTGTACTTTACAAATATGAACAGTGTGAATGTGAATTACATTAAATTCCTTCCTAGGAGAACATATTTTGTCCCTGATCCAGGATAAACTGATGGAAGTATTCTGTCTAGTTCTGTCTGCTAGCTATCACATCATAAGGTACTGGACAAGATATACAAAATGAGTTAATTTACTCTTGGCATGTGTTATTTCTCATTTTTCAGCCGTTAATTATGTTTTTAAATTAATCCAACCTGTGAAAATGTGTTTGATGCTGCATTATGTAGCTATCTGATATGTACAGTTGTATGTGTCTCCCCAGGCAGAGAAAGACGCCAAGAAGAAAGCTAGGGCAAAAGAGTTGAAAAAATTGCGGAAAGCAAGGCAGAAGGCTCAGGTGCATATTAATTTATTTTCTGATCAGTTTATGATCCTGAACTTTTTTCCATATCCTGCCTTAGGTCTTTGCCAAAATAGCTGTTGGTTCATCTTTTTGCTTGAGCCCGGATTACATGGCATGAATTAAGGAACAAAGGTTCTGGAGTTGCGCTTTTGGTTTTCAGAAACTTCACCTTCAATCCATCATCAAGTTTGCAGTTTGCTTGTTTTTTTGTCTCCCCGTGATGTGAAAAAGAAAGTATTGTTAAGCAGCTTAGAAGTTCATTTGCCTCTTAAACACCCACAAGGCCACAACATGGGCTAATTTGTTCATCCTCATTCCTCCTGTTATCTCTCTCTCTCAACGTTGTGACGTCATTTTTGCAGGCTGAGGCTGCTCAAGTCCAGACTGCTCCATCCAACTCTGAGAGAGGAACAGTTGCTGCTTCAGCTCTTAAAGGAAAATCACAATCTAGTCTTACAGCAAAATTATCAAAAGAGGTCACACAACATATAACTGCTATATCTTTTTTGTGCACTTATACCTATCACTGCTCGAATTGGAATTTCTTTAGAACTGCTGCTCAATGTTCATGCTGATAATTGTGCTGTGGACGAGGATTCTTATCTCTTTTATGGTGTCTGATATGTTTTCTCTTTGCCAATCAGGAGGAATCGAAAAGGGCTCATGATGCTGAAAGGGAAAAAAGAGCAGCTGCAGCCGAGAGAAGATTAGCTGCTGCTGCAGCCCTCAAAGCTCAAGGAACCGACTTAGTTTCTGCTCCAGGTGGCTCGGGTACTGACATTCTCTGTTCTTGCTGTAACGGGTCATTGGCTGGCAAGGTTCCCTTCCACAGATATAATTACAAGTATTGCAGCAGTGCATGCATGCACGTGCATAAAGAGATCCTCGAGGACGGATAAGAGGAATTTCTATGTTGAAGTTGTTCATAACCAAGCTCCATCTATACCGTCCACTACCCATACTACAGGGTGCAGAGGCCGGCAATCAATCCATGTTATTATTATGAGAAACTAAGGGTTTGGTGAAAATTTTGCACCTATATATTTTATATACTATAATGCAAGGTAGGAGCTCCACTCAATCTTCCCCGACCTCTTCAATAACAAAATGTTTATATTTTTTGGCAATTTCGCCATACCTTTTTTTTTAAATTCGTGTATGAATGTTTCCTCTGTAGTCTGTACCTTTTAGCCTTCGAATGACATTTGCCTTAAAAATGACATTTCTCTATGTTTGATTCAATTAGACTGGGATGCAACAACACTGCAATGAACTCTCTACAAACAGCGTTGTAGGCTGTAAATAAAAATTCCTAATGATATTGAAGTGAGAAAACTAATGCTCCCCTAAGGAGAGAAAAGTACAAATGTTACTCCCTCTGTTCACTTTTATTTGTCATATTTTGACTCGGCACATTCATTAAGAAAATAATTATTGATATATGTATTTTACCAAACTATTTTCTATTAAATGATGTCTTGAAAAATAAATATTTAATGCTAAGGGTAAAATATAGGAAAAAATTATTGTCTTTTCTTGGTATGTCAAAAATGAAAACCTATTTTAAGAATAAATTATTTTAGAAATATTAAGTAATAAGTAAAAGTGAACGGATGGAGTAATTGCCAATACACAAATCAAGATTCAAGAACCAAATGTTGAAGCCCATTTGCCGTCAGTATGCACGTTAGGTGGGTCCATTTGGGCCGTCGGTTCAGACATTGACCAACCGTAAATGGGCTTGACAGGGGCTGGTTAACTTTTGACAAAGCATGGGAGTGGGACTAGTTTCATTTGCACTTTAACCTTTATTTTGTGTTTGTTATTTAATATAATAAATGTGAGTTCGAAATTTAAATAAGCAATAAAAAGATAAAAGTGATCAAAATAAGTCACTATTTTAGTAAGTAATTAAAATAGGCTTAGTGGAAGAAAAAAATATGTTATATGTAATATTTCAAACGTTTTCCGTTAGTCTCATAACGTGCATATTTTAATATATAACGAAACTATTTTTTACACCTTGTAAAACGAAACTATTTCTTACACATTGTAAAGTGGAAGTTTTTCTTACACTTTATAAAGTGAAAGAAAAATTTTTGTTTTACAAAGAGGAATACGTTTTAGGTTTTGCATTAAATTGTATCTCTTTTTGAAGCTTTTGCAGTGTTTGTCATACAATTATATTGATTTGACATATCATAAAAACGAAAAAAATTATTACATTATGTATTTTTATTTTTTTATTCTGAAAATTCCTCCAAGCTCTATTTAAGGATGTTCAAACATAGCACCTTCAACATCTTTAGTCTTCTATTTTTCTTTATTTCAATCACAAAAAAAAAAGTCTTATAAACCAAAAGTTAGAGTTTCGATTTATTGGGATGGCGAAATTATACATGACGGAAATACCGTTTATTATAATTGTCCTCCCAAACACAATGCTAAATATTCCATTAATGTCCGATATCATAAATTTCTTTCATCAATTTATAAAAGAATGGGTATAAATCGTACTGATTATAATTTGATTAAAATCGGAAAACACATAATTTTTTCTTTCACTTTATAAAGTGTAAGAAAAACTTCCACTTTACAAAGTGTAAGAAATAGATCCGTTTACAAGGTTTAAAAAATAGTTCCGTTATATATTAAAATATACACGTTATGAGACTAACGAAAAATGTTTGGATATTGCATAAAACGGATTTTTTTCTTCCACTAAGCCTATTTTAGTTACTTACTAGAATAGTGGGTTATTTTGATCACTTTTATCTTTTTGTGGCTTATTTAGATTCCGGACTCTAATAAATGCTCTACATAATCCTAATTTTTTTGCAAAGCATAGGTTCATATTTTCATATCATAATATTTCACAAATATAGATTATAACTTTAGTTACTAAATAACTTATGCCTCACTATGCATAACTTTAATTGCTAAAGGGCAAAAATTATAAATCAGTTTATTTGAACAACAAAACGTGCAAGGTCATACTTCTGATTATTTTTTTTGGGTAACTATAAACACTAATAGAGTATTGGACAGGAAAACGTGAAAACAAACTTCAAAGTTTATACACTTTGATATGACTATTTCGAGTTTGGGAAGTCCAAGACTAAATTTGAATAAAAACTGAGTTTCATATTTTACTTGTAGATAATTACGCATGACATCAGAGATATCTTTAAATTCGTCATTGAAAAATCTTCTTGTGAATTTGAGCCAGGTTTGACTCGATTCCTTGATCTTTTTTGCTCCATCTCTGTAACAAATGAGCACACCCAGAGTTCTTCCAATGAGTAATTTCATTCCTCAAAAATAGCAACCAAGAAAAGAAAAATAGCCATAAATAATGATATTTATATTTTAATATTTTATACGAGAGCTATAATTTTTATTAAATTCTATGAAAAAGATATAATTCTCTTTTTCTTCTCTTCACGATTGTCAAATCTAGAGCTTTGATTTGTTCTTGAATTGATAAATTACTTGTTGTAACTTTACCATGAATGCGAAGTCAACTCATCACAATTGTGAAGATATGTGGCTCACAACTTGGAAACTAAGACTTCTTTGTAATACTTATGGATCACTACCGAAGATTCTATGTATTTTTTTTTTGTGTTTCTTATGAAGACCCATTTGTATCTATACATGAACTAAGATTTTGGGTGTACTTGGATTTGAAGAACATGAGTTGGGATCGTCTTGTCAACTTAACAAACTAGCATAAATGTAATTTGAATTTTATTTAAGTCATATAATTTTAACTTAAATATTAATCCAATTTATTAACCAATAATTTAACTTGATCAATATATCATAATCGATTTAAAATTTAATCAAAAATTTAATATGAATTTATTACTAAAACTTCACTGTCTCCCCTAAGTTTTATCCTTCTTTAGTTGAAAGCACCCAGTTCCTAGGCATTGTTTTCATCACTAATCAATTCAACTCGTGAGTTTTTGTGTTCGAACTTAGAATTTGGACCTGTTTGATAAGACCAAATTCATCAACAAATTAAGGTTCAGTATTTGTCTTTACGAGCAAAATAATATCGTATACACAAACCCAATCTAATTTTTAATCCTTTGATATATCATTTTTGCTACTGAACAGTCAAATGTTTTTAAATAGACTCCCCAATATTGTGTTGCATGATTTGACCCCCAAATATGTGAACAACTGAAGTTTTTTTTTTCTGGACTTGGGCCATAAGTATGGCATCTTATCTTAAATTTGACCTTTCAAGTGGAATTAACACAAGTAGATGCTTTTGTAACTGTTCTTAATTACTGACAGGGTTGTGGTGGAGTAGTGAATAAGTACTCCTTCATCCTTAACTAAGAGGTTTCAAATTTGAGTCTCCTTAGGTATGGAGTCGCCTTTGTTAGGGAGCACTTTACTCCCTAATATGTGACTTTTCCGCGTGAATCCAAATTTAGTCGGATTCTAATATAGATATCGAACACCAGTAAAAAACCATGAAAAACTGTTCTTAATTGTTTTCTTTAATAAAATTAATACCGTCATCTACACATATTACCTAAAAGATTTATGAAAATCTAGCAGCTAGTCGTTGTTATCTTAATGTAGATACAAATATATATATATATATATATTTATTAGTCTTATGGCACGTGCGTTGCATGTGTGTATCATATTATATAATATACAATGTTGTAAAATATGATTAATATTACTAAATTTAAGTTTTTTAGTAAATAATTATAAATTGAAAGAACAATGATCAAATGCTTTTAAATGATTAATGCAGATTGTCATAGAGGTATTTTTTTTAAGACTAAAATGACCAGATTTCATTGAAAAATTTGTAATACATTCAAAATTTTAATATGGGGAGAAAGTTACATTTCTTTAGTAATATTTTTTTCACTTTACACAATTTTGTAAACAAATTTAATCAACAAAATAGAAAAATAATATCAATATAAAAAAGGTCACTAAGAGCCTTTCCTCTTGAGGTTATGACTATAAATGGTGTACACCATTTAAGTATAATTTTTTCTTAAACATTAATACTTGAAATTTGATATGTGCATTATAGTAATAACGATTACCATAAATATTGCAATATTTTATCTTTATAATAATATATCTTTTACAAAATATTATTACTCAATTAATATTTGAGTAAGGCTATCATAGAGATGTAATTTTATAAAAACTGTACTTCTATAGAGAATTTCAACACTGTTATAAGTAGAATGTTATAGAGACAAAAACTATAACATCAAAAATTAGCTCTAAAGAAAATTAGGTTGTTACAGTGAAATGTTGTTATAACGAATGATGATTAAATAGAGACTTGAGTGTATGTCAAATAATATTTAACTAACAAAATCTTTGTATATATATATATATCAGTAGCATAATTTATTATTAATATATGAATAACATCACCTATGGCGATTTTTTTTTTCTTTAAGTTTCTACCTTATCTTTGCGGAATTGTAGTCTTATCCTTTTTTATGCAGCATACATATCATATAGTTGTTGTCTAATGAGAGTATCTAGTATTTTATAGAAGTTGTATCGTGATATAAAACATTAAACTTTTTCAATAAAAAAATTAGATGAATAAAATTAAAGTAATCTTTATAGAATCATTAATTTGATTTAAGATCATTTTGTGATCAACCACTATTTTTTTTATAGCTAACAAGGAGTGTATCTTATGACATAACACATTTTTAGATCAAAATAAACACAAATAACATGAAAGTCATACTTAAAAAAATCATACACAATATAAATATCAAAAAGAAAAAAAAATATATGGAACAATTCATAGCCAATGAAGAAGGAAGACGAAAATATATGTTCATGCTATATTCACTCTAGTGTTCCATTTGATTGAAATCTCTTGCCACCAACACTTTACTTTCTCTGTTCATTTATACATATATATCTTTTTTAAAACTATTATCATGGCTATAATTATAATATTATAAGTAAAAGTGAAAACCTATTTTACAAATAGTTGACTTAACATCAAAACTAATAATTCAATGGACTACCTTTATGGTTAAAGGAATTAAAAATGAAAAAAAATAAAATATTTTACCCCAGTCATGTCCCTTTTCTAATATTTGATTATTATTATTGTCTCTCCCACAACTCGATATATTTATTTTATTAGAAAAAATAATCCATAATGTGAAAAATCATGATAATTCTCTAAATTTTGGAAAAAGATATTCAGAAGCATATATCTACATTACAAGAGAAATTGTGAACAAAAACAAATGAATTTAGACTACATCATGTTAATTTCATATATTGGAACATTACATACTAATGTATATATTAATCAAAAAAATAATTATTATATCATCAAAATTATTTTCCTCAAGTACTCAAGGTTATGGAATATACCCTCTTAGGATAGAACGACTTACTTCATTAGAATAGTGGTACCTCATATTCCGCTAAACTTCGAACTCACTCAACGACAATAAATCACACAAAAAAATTTAAAATGCAGAAAGAAGAAGAGTAGAAGATTAAAAAAAAATTGTGGTTGAAAAATGAGAGGAAGTCCCTCTATTTATAGTCAACAAAGGGTAGTATGAACAAATGGTTTTTGTGTCTTATCTGAAAAGTCACGACCTTTTCGAGAAGTCACAACGCTTTGAAAGAGTCACATGAAAAAGTCACAACTCTTTGGAAAAGTCACAACTTATTGAAAAAGTCACAACTCTTTGGAAAAGTCACAACTCATCAAAAAATCACAACCCTTTGAAAAGAGTCACAACTTATCGGTAAAGTCACAACTCATCAAAAGAGTCACAACTTAAGTTGGGAATATTATAGTAATTTAACATTCAGGTTAGGAGTTCATGCTTTTAAGGTAATATAGATATAGATATATGTCAATATTCACTACAATAAAATGTTCAATTTGTGTGGGGTTACTTTGTTAAATTGTGATGATTTTTTATCTCCACAAATTAAATTGCGAACAATTTAGAATTTCCACAATATAATCTGAGTGTTTTAAGAAATTAAATTTATGTGCTAAACTTTCACTAAATGATATCAAAATTTACATAATCTAATTTTTGAAGGCTTATGAACGCCACAAATTCTTAATTATTTTGCTGCTCTTTTACCCCATTACATTTTTATCTATAATTTTATTTTGTTAGATATAAAAAAAAAAAAAAAGACAAAAAAAGAAGAATGAGTATTCTTAACTTTAGATTGGGGAAATGATAGTAACAGATATGTAAAACATCTATTATGAAAATAATTATATTAATAAGGAACCAAAATTAGTGAAAAATGAGACTTTTCTTACCGATATTGATGAGTTTTTTTCTTAACTTGTTTTTTTTTAACTATGATATAGAGGCTAGTTAAATTAAATTTAATATAGATATCTAAATTTTAAATATGACAGCTACTACCACTTATCTAAATATATACTTAAACAAAATGGAGAAAATGTGTATTAATGAAGATGAGCCAAACACGGAGAGAAGTTTTTTCCTAACATAATGTTCAACTCTCTAAACTAAGTCAACATTTAAGGTACTGATTATATATAAGGAATAATTAATAGGACAAAAAATAATTTAAATATGCGTTATTGAATGAACAGTATCAAAGTTTAGGGTCCCGATATATTATGTAAATTTTATATTTCATATAATAACTAAGTAGAATACATTGACATATATAACGGGAAGTGGACGCAAATTTAATCTATTTCTATCACAAATGCGGATCATGCATGTGATCGATACACTTTCTTTATTACTCATGTGATACCTTTTGGAGGGGCGATTTTAGAGGGTGTCATTGTTTATTCGAATTTCTTCGATAATTTTTTTATATATATAAAAAGGGATATTTTAAGAGGGTATTCGGATTACTTTATTTTTAGGTATTTTTAACTTATTAAAATTGGGACATGTTTGGAAATGTTGAAAAGTGTTTTTGAGCATTCACTTTTAGGCCCAAAAAAAAGTTAAAAACCAAAAGTAGGGTATCATCTGTTTATGACTTTTGGCTGATAAGTTGCTTTTTTTTGAAGTTTATCCAAACGGGCACTAAATCTCTTGAACATAAGATTATAGATTGACTTAGTGATCGAAGAGGTTCAAATTAATATTAGGTTCTAATTTCAAATCTCATGACAAATTTGGACAGAGGGAGTAGTGTATATTACTACCTCCGTCCACTTTTAATTGTCATGGTTTCTTTTTTTAGAGTCAAATTATAAAAACTTTGACGAACATTTTATGATGTATTTTTTCATCATATTGATATGCAAAAAATTGCAATTTATAGTACTTTTTGTATAGTTTTTTGAATATTTAATTTTTTTAGTTTAAAATATTGAATTAATATAATCTAATTTAACTACTATAAAAATTAGTCAAATTGAATTTTGAACATGCCAATTAAAAGTGCACTGAGGGGGTATTTACATACTTGGACATATATACTGCTCTCTCTCTATATATATCTATATGCATATGAAGGTGGCCAAAACAAATTCTCCTAATCAATAAGCTAAGAGCATTCATTGTACTTAATTAGAGCTACACATAAGTCTTTTTTCTTGTTTTTCAATCATGGCTCAATTAGCATTAACACCATCACTTGTTTCCATTTGTGATAAATCCACTATCAAACCTTCCTCTCTCACCCCTTTTACACTCAAATACCACAAGCTATCTTTGGTTGATCAATCCCTCAGTAATATGTATATTCCTGTTTCCTTTTTTTATCCTAAAAAACAAAGTAGTACTGATGATGCAATAAATTCTCATGAATTATCTTATACGTACCCGCGCGTTGCGCGGATATATTAATTTCAGAAAATATAAAATAGTTTAAATATTTTTACACGTTTGTCATGTATTATTTTTATGTTGTATTAATAAATTATTATTTTTTCATAGAAACAATTTATTAGTTCAAACTTTTCACATGAAATGTTATTAAATGACCTGTTGGTTTATTTTGCATATGTTTTTTTTCTAATAAAATAGGTTCAAAACATTTTTTTCGTAAAAATGTAACAAAAAATAAATAAGAAAAAGGTAGGAATATTTTTAATTCAATTCTTAAGGATAATTCAATTCTTACTCATAAAATCTTCGATCATAAAGAAAGTCACAATATCTAAAGATCTCATATTATTAGTATAATATTTTTAATTTTTTAGTTGCTTTTTTCCTTATTAACATTTAGATTGAACAATTTTAGCAAAAATGAAGAACAATGAATATACATATAAATAAGACAAAGATAAAAGAAGAACAAAAACTGATACAAAGAAAGTTGAAAGAATGGTTTGCCAACATCACTGTAGTATTAGTATATATATAAATAGTTTCAATTCAGTTATTAGAGAGATTTGCAAACCGTGTGTTTGAATTCTTTTAAAATTTAAAATTTATTTTTAAAACTTTTTTTAAGAATTTAAACTGTTTATGTACTTTTTAGAAATCTGCTAAACAAATTCAGTTTTTTTTTTTCAATACTACTTTTTTTTAAAAAAAAAATCAACATCCAAAAAAAAAAAAAAGATTTAAAA
>JAJOOR010003805.1:0-23884 GCA_036250505.1 Solanum acaule | reverse complement strand
CGAAGCCTACAAGTAATTTGGAACAAAGCATCCTGGACAGACTGCATGCTCCCAATGACCTGTAGAGAATTCAAACAACAGGAGCCAATTGGCAAAATTCCCCCAGTAAAAAACACACATGAAAGGAAGATAACAAGGTTGCACTCCTTCTCATTTATCTTTTTCACATAGTGCTTGTGAAGGTAAGTTCCACCAAGTGAGACAGAATGCAACTCAATTTATATGAGATACAAGTTCATGTAGTAAATACAAAACACAGACATGGAAAACACGTCTCTTTGATGATCATCAATGAAACACTTTGACTAGTCTATCTAAATACTAACTTGCATCATAAATGCTACTCCATCCCCACCCCTGCCCCCAAGAATTGCAAGTTATATAGAGGTAGAAATGCAATCACTTCATTTGAGATAGATATTTATCTACTAGAAATCTAACAAATACAAAACAGCATATAAAGTGTAGTCAGGGAATCTAACAAATACAGAAACAGAAAATATGTATCTCCAATGATCATCAACAAAACACTATGATTTCTCTATCAGAACACTAACCTCAATGTTACAACTCCCCCCGCCCCCGCCCCCAAACAACCCAAAGAGAAAATTCCAGGCAATGAGTTATATAGCTGAGGGACCATATAATAACGCATATTGAAAAAATTGGAAAAATTCCAGACAAACACTCAAGGACAACCTAGCTGAGACGTGAAGTCTTACATATATTTTAGACTAAACTTCAAGGAAAATTTGTATCTACCTGTAAAACTTCTTCTGTGTGGGAGCCGTATTTTGGAGATTGTTCTCTGGGGAAAATACGAATGCTAGCACCAGTGACTCGTCGCAATTCAGCAATTAGGATACCTCCATTACCAAAGACACAACTCATGTGACGTGCATGTACCAGAAGCCTTGATACAACTGCAGCTCCTGGTTCAAATCCAATCTCAGCAATTCTGCCCTGGACACGCATAAGAGCTTCCTGAGCAGGGGAATGTCTTTGCTCCAGGTTCTGCAGGAATAACAAAGAAGCTGATCTCAATAAAGATTTGCAAGGATAGAGTAGCGAGGCTAAAAGATCAACACCAGTTCCTTCTGACACCATTATCAACTGAATAAGTTAAAAAAATCTACAAATTGACTCTATGCAGCAGATAATATGACAGCGAAGTGACACAAAAAAGAAGTGAGCAAATCACTTTAACATAGGAAATGCAAGTGGGTCTGTGAGAAAAGGTAGAAACAGTTGCTTAGTTAATGGTCAGCCTACACACCTCTCTTGCAGATATCACAACCATTCTTTCATCTAAATCAGATGCTGAATCAGCAACCTTGACAGATGCACCAGTTTCAGTCTGCATCACCCTAATAATTGAGCCACCTTTTCCTATCAAATTTCCAACCTTGTCAACCGGACATAACACCTTAAACACGACCTCTTCCTCCAAGACCATCCTGTGGTTGATTCCAGCACTCTCAACACCAGAACTCCTCGAGAACTGCTCGGGCGTGTGATAACCAGTTCCATTTTGTGACATCCCTGAAAATTTGGGGGTAGAGGGATTTACTAAATCTACCCTAGAGTTATCCTGAAGGCAGCTTGAAACAGACAACAGAGCTTTTCTCACAGTTGAAAAGCTTCCAGTTATCTGCACACAAAGATATCCCCTCAACAGTCAAAACCATATACAGAGTAACATAATCATACAAGCAAAACAGAGATAATCAATGAAATGAACAAAAATCAATCTCATATAAAGCTAAGAAAGCAACCCGGCATGTGCCTCTGCTATAATGACATAATTCAATATAATCCTCACAGACATACACACATATACTTGTAGCAGAATTACTCAGTATTAGGTAGAGGTATTGGATTATTGGGAACACACTTGGTCTCTGGTAGTTGTTTAAAAGGATCGACTACCGCATCTGTTTGTCATCTACTAAATCAGCCTGCTCTGGTGGTGCAATTAGAAAAATAAAGATGTAGAAGGAATAGAGAAGCATGGACCTATCCTTATGTTGTATAACTTCCCATAAACCCTTAGAAACTGCTGTATCACAACTGCTGAAAATCATCCTTGATGGAAGCACGGTTATATATATGACATTTGGGTCAAGGGTCCCTTCGATAAGAAAGAGGCGTCTGAGCAAACAGAAGTGAGATCTTCCTATTGATACTAGCACTAGTGGGACTGTCTCCCGGGGAAAGGTCTAAACAAATTACTTCTTTGAACTCCATACCATCTAAGAGTGAGGTTCTGAGTGCTTAAAAGCTCTTTGGAGTAGAAAAGACTCACCGGAACACGGCTGAAAAACGCTGCCGACTCCGACTAGTCCGTGACAATGGATGGAGGTATGTTGATCATTTATTTCCGATACACTATTGCTCTGTGATGTATAACATTTGGTATCAGAGCAATACTTTTAACCTCTGCCTTGTTTGATTTTTGGAATTTCTAAAAACCCCTCAAAATGGTCTTAATTTTAGATCTTGTTTTGAAACTTTTGAAGTATTCTAATGGTAGAGATCTTATGGAAATCAATTTTCTAGCAATCTGCAATTTTATATGTTGTTTTTGGTGTCTTTAACAGGTGAACACGAACTGAGTTTTCAAACGGGTCGAATGACCCGTCAAGAGGAAGAAGACAACCTATATAGTGTGTTTTAAGTGTTGCACTGTGGTTGAAGTCTTGAAGTTTTGCCTTTATTCGTGTAATGCACCCACAGTCACTTATAACTTTTTGTCATTTATTTATGTAATGTAAACTATAAAAGTAATAATAAAAGGCAAAGAGACTGCTGTTTTGGTTTCAGTGTGTCAGTGGGTCACGCAACTAGTTAGGTCTCTAATTTTGTTTTATTATCTGTTGGAGTTACCTTTCTCGAAATTGAGCAAACTTTTTTTTATGACAAGGAAACCCGCAGCAGCTACGCTTTGGTGCGCACAAGGTAAAACCCGTAGCTAGGAAACCACAGAGGAGAGGTAACCCGCACAAGGAAAGCCCGGTGCGACGAGCTTGACCTAGAAGGCAAACCTCTTGCTTTCGTTGGCAAGGGGTTTCGATCATATGTAATTCATCAGGTTTTAAACCAAGGAGCTAATTCGTTCAGAACTCAGTTGACTGCTTCACCCTCACGGTACTACTTCGCTATCAGCCACCCAGGAGTATTTAGCCTTGAAAGGTGGTCCTAGCTGATTCACTATTATGTACTTAATAAATTATTATGTCTACTGTATGTAATATTTGTGCCTCTTTCGATATTCATATTTAAGCACGTGAAATTTAAGTTCATTGCATAATGTTCAGCAATAAATCTTGTATAAGATTTTGATTTAATGTCTAGTGGTTCTTATAATTTTGTTTGATTGAGATTAGCCACAATTATCTTGGTTAAATAATATTGGATCAAATAAGGAAATTATACATATTAAATAAGGATCAATGTCTGAGTGAACTATAATTTTATTTGATTGAAGATTCGCCACAACATCATTAATCGAATAAAATTTTAAAGTTAAGGATCACATAAAGAAACTTTAGACATTAGAATTGTGATAAATTATGCACGATATAATAACTCAAAAACCTTTATTATTGGGTGGCATATATTTTTATGATAAGGGAAACCTGCAGTCACTACCCTTTGGGTACGCACGGGGTATAACTCTTGCTCCTATGCAATAGCTCGCAAACTACACAGGAGAGGTAACCCGCACTAGGCAAGTCAGGTGCGACGAGCTCGACCCAGAAGGCAAACCCTTTGCTTCTGTTGGCAAGGGATTTTGAACTTGAGACTTCCAACATGGAAGTCCCAAGACCAAACCACTAGGCCACCTTGACGGGTTATTTGGGTCGCATATATAATTAGGATAAACTATTAAATACTTCTCATAATTACACACAAGAATCATGAATGAGAGTTTAATAGTTTTATCATAAAGATAAGAATACCATGCTAGTAAATTGATAATTTTATCATAAGGTTGAATTAAAATTTAGCCCACAAGCAATTTTATGTCCGTAGATCCAAATTTCTATTATTTGCCTCAAATTTATGTTAAGTATGTACGTATATTTTTGCAGTTATGCAACTTGCAAATTTATCTCATATTTGTGATATTCCTGAACTGAATGGTGAGAACTATGAGATCGAGAAGGAGAGAATTTTCCTTCACTTAGGGTGCATGGATATTGATTATGCTATAAGGAAAGAAGAACCATCTATTAATGAAATCAACACTCAAGATGAGATTGGTCTTCGCGAACAATGGGAGTACTCCAACCGTTTAAGTGTTATGTTCATGAAGACCAAAATCTTTGCTGGTATTCATGGTTCTGTTAGTATAACAATGTCAAGGCATTACTAAAGGCTATTGATGAACAGTTTGAAACTTCAAATAAGGCATTTGCCAGCACCTTAATTATGAAATGCTCATCAATGAAGCTCATCAGTGTGAGAGGTATGTGTGAGCACATCATAAAGATGCGAGACTAAGAGGGTCAACTAAAGACTTTTGAGGTCGAAATGTCTGAAACTTTTCGTGTGCACTATACATTGAATACTCTGCCTGCACAGTAAGATCTCTTACACATAAGGATATATGGTCTATTAATAAACTTATTGCCAAGTGTGCTCAAGAGGAAGGTCGAGGAAGCAGGAGAAAGTGCATTCATGACTACTCAAGAAAAGAAGACCTATCAAGCCAATAAGAAATGGAAAGGAAAGGCACCACTTGAAACTTGCATCAAGAAAGAATCCCAAGGTCGCTTATGTATAAAGAAAGGGCACATAAAGCCAGATTATGTCAAGTATCAACAATGGCTTGTGATGAAATGTACTTCAATCTCTCTTGTTTGCTATAAAGCTAATATGATTGATGTTAATCATAACACGTGGTGAATTTCTCAAAAAAAAATAACACGTGGTGAATTGATTCTGCTTCTACAATTCATATTACGAATTCCTGGTAGGATTTAAGAAACCTGCGTAAGTCAGTGGGAGCTAAAGCATCTATTCAGGACACATGATGCAATCACATGTGGAAGCTATTGGGGCATGTAATTTAGTTCTTAGTAGTGGTTTCATTTTAGAGTTAGAAAAAGCCTTTTATGTTCCTAACTTTCTAGGAGTTTAATTTTAGTATCAAAACTTGTACCTTTAGGATATTCCTTCTTTTGAAAAGACAATTCCAATCTATTTTATAAATCTAAACTTATTGGATATGTTACATTGTCTGATGGTCTTTTCTCTCTTAATTTACAAAATGATTCCACTCATAATGTTATGCATGTCCAAGTTATATCTTGGAGGAGTGTTAAGCAAACTTTGATTACTACTTCCACTATGGAGGTTGAGTTTGTTTCTTATTTTGAGGCTACCTCACATGATGTATCCATATCTAGGCATCGAATCTCATCTCCAAGCCATCAAAGTTAAATTGTGGCAATTCATCTGTTGTCTTTATGGCTAAGATAACAAAAGTGGAAGTCGAAGTAAGCATATCGACATCAAGTTTTTAGCCATAAGAAAACATGTTAAAGTTAAGAAAGCATCTCAAACTTGTTGCTAAAGGATTCGCTCAAAAGGAAAGAATTGATTACACAAAGACCTTTTCTCCTATGTCTAAAATGGATTCCTTGCGTATTATATTGGTATTAGTAGCCCATTTTGATTCAGAATTGCAACAAATGATGTAAAACCGCATTTCTCAATGGTAATCTAGAGGAAGAGGTTCATATGGAACAAACTGACGGATTCTCCTCTAGTAATGTTGAGCACTTGTTGTATTTAAATGGTGATTGACTAAAACAAGCCTCACGTCAATGGTATTTAAAATTTCATAATGTTATCTCTTCATTCGACTTTATTGAGAACAATATGGATCAATGTATATACCAGAAGGTCAGTGGGAGTAAAATATGTTTCTTAGTTCTATATGTGAATGATATTTTACTTGCATCTAATGATTAGGGAATGATACATAAAGTGAAACAATTTCCCTCTAAAAATTTTAATATGAAAGACATGGGTGATGCGTCTTATGTCATTGACATTAAGATCATCGAGATAGACATCAAGGTACCTTAGGTCTATCTCAATATGCCTATTTCAATAATATTTTAGAGAGGTTTTGAATAAAAGATTGTTCACCAAGTGTAGCTCCTATTGTAAAGGGTGACAAGTTCAATTTGAATCAGTGCCCAACGAACAATCTTGAGAGGAACAAATGAAGGACATTCCATATGCTTCTATTGTTGGAAACTTGATGTATGCTCAGGTTTGTACAAGACCTGACATAGCATTTGTTGTTGGAATGTTAGGAAGATATCAGAATAATGCAAGTCTTGACCACCAAAGAACTACAACGAAAGTTTTAAGATATCTTCAAGGGACAAAAGACTACATGCTTATGTACAAACGATCAAATGACTTGGAAGTCATTGGCTACTCTGATTCTGACGCTGCTGGCTGTGTTGATTCACAGAAATAAACTTCAAGATACATTTTTACATTAGCTGTTAAAGCTATATCTTAGAGGAGTGCCCAAGCAAACTTTGATTACTATTTCCACTATGGAGGCTGAGTTTGTTTGTTATTTTGAGGCTACCTCACATGATGTATGGTTGCAGAGTTTCATATTTGTGCTAAGAATTGTCGACTCTATCTCTATACCATTAAAGTTAAAATGTGACAATTCAGTTGTTGTCTTTATGGCTAAGAATAACTGAAGTGGAAGTCAAAAGCAAGCATATTGACATCAAGTTTTTAGCCATAAGAGAACATGTTAAAGATAAGAAAGTGGTCATTGAACTGATGTTAACTGATCCTATAACTAAAAGCATGTCATTGAAGAAATTTAAGGATCATGTAGTCACAATGGGACTTAGTTCCACTATGTCAAATTTCATTGTAACAACAAATATTGTTGAAACTCTATTTATATGATATTTCTAGTATTTGTAATTGTGTGCACATTCACTTTATTTTGAGAAATGTCGCTAAATTATGGACCTAGAATAAACATTGAGTTAATTCATTAAGTAATATGGGATAAGGCTTAGATGCATAATGCATAGTGATACATGGACGATACTACTTATCTTTAGAGGAAATATCGCTATGATCGTGTATAATGTTTCATTCATGGGATTAGAGTATACACAAACCAAGTGGGAGAATGTTAGCGAAATGTTAGCAATTTGCTGAAATGGCCTGTATGACATGGACCTATCCCACTATTCTAAAGGTTGGTAACTTCTCCATGTTGTAAAACTTCCCATAACCTCTTAGAAATTGTTGCTCATCACAGTAACGGCTGAAAACCGTTCTTGATGGAAGCACAATTATATATATGACATTTGGTTCAAGGGTCCCTAAGCACATTACTTCTTCAAACTCTATACCATCTAAGAGTGAGGTTTTGAGTGCTCAGAAGGTCTTAAGAGTAGAAAAGACTCACCGAAACACGGCTGACAAACGTCGCCGCTGCCGACTACACCGTGACAATGGCTGGAGGTATGTTGATCTTTTATTTCCATTGTGTTATTGCTTTGTAATGTCTAACCTTTGGTGTCAGAACAATACTTTTAACCTCTGCCTTGTAGAACGAATAGAAGGATTAGGAAATTGAGGAGTTGGTGATATTATTCTACTGTTCTTATCAACTTTTGAGGTGACGAGAGCCAAACTTAGAGGTGGAAGGATAAATGATAGTAAAATCTCTGTTATTCTATCTATATGTACTTTGCAAGTAAGGTGGGTCTTCTGTCTCGTGCATGCACCTCCTTGCGCTCCGAGTAAGAGTCCAAGGGTCCCCTTTGGATGTTGTCAAGTGCACTTTGGTTATGAAGGTTAATAAAATCAGTCAGAACATTCCCTCCAACTCAATCAAGTTCCATACTTCCAAAAACATACTCCCTTCGCTCAACTTTTCTTGATCTGCTTCCACTCTGGACAGTTCTAAATAACTTACTTCCTTAATAGGCAGAAATTACAATCTTTGTATAGTGAATTGGAGAGGAAACATACTGCTATGTGATATTTTCAATTAGATGTAACATCTTTACTGGCTCCTTTTTTTGTTTTCCAATTATTATTTCAATATATCTCTACTAACTCAAGTATATTAATCTATATTCCACCTCTTCCTCCAATCGCCATTTTGGATACTCTGTGAAACTATTTTGGACAGGTGAGCACACAAGACAACAGAGAATCTATCAGAAAGGAACTTCATTTATTCCGCTTTTTTGAGTATTTAGTTAATTACACATTGGGAGAATTCTCTCTTTCTTCAGGTGTTCCTTTAGGTACATGGAAGTTATGAGCACGACTAAATTACCAATCAAGCATAAAACTCGACTTCAGTACGTAGAGAAGTGTTCAGAGACAGTAACATGAAATCTGCAAGTGAACAAATAAATAATTGAATTCAAGACAACTGGAAATTAGGAAGAAAGTGCATTGCCTGAATTAACTCGTCACCCGGTAATGCGCAAGCAGGCATATGATCTTTAGGCAAAACCCTAACTTGAGCTCCAGTCTCCTGTCTTATCTTCTCAATAATCTTTCCCCCTTTTCCCAGCACGCTTCCAACTTGATTACTCGGTGCTAAAAGCCTACAAACCACCACTCCCTGTGGACTCCTCACATCGCTAAATTCATCCTTCCTCCCTTCTCCTTCCGATTGAACCGCATTCCCCTCCTCATCCACTTTCAAAATCCTCTCAAGTACTCTAATCAACGCCCGCTGAGCCTGGGATGATGACTCATCATTGACAGCCGAATGAGGTAATTCTTCACCATTGAAACCACCAGCATCCGAGCTGGTTTGATCTTTCTTCGTTGAGTCGGCTATAACAACGATAACACGCTCATCGCAACCGGCTAGTGAATCATCAATGCGAATCTTAGCACCAGTCTCCTCTCTGAGCTGTCGGATTATGGCTCCACCTTTTCCGATCACACCGCCGGTTTTATCCGCCGGACAGAGGATTCGGAAGAATGCTTCACCGGGAGAGAGCTTCAGAAATGGCGGCGGCGGTGGTGGTGTACGAAAGGAATTGGACGGCGGAGTTTCCGAGGACGGCAGCAGTTGGTTGCGGCGCTTGGTGGTCGGAGTGGAAGTATCAAATGCGGTGGTGGTGTCCAAGTGTCGCTTGTGGGCGAAGGATGAGTCCATGAAAGAAGAAAGCGTCGAGAAAAGAGAAGCATGTAAGTGGACTTGTGAGAGGGGTGTTTTTAATCCCCTATATTTTTGCTAATATATAATTATAAAAAAATATGGAAAGATTTGGTATAAATATAGTGATTAATAATTAATTATCAAAAAAAAAATACTCTCTCCGTTTCAAATAAAATACTATATAGTTTAACTTGACACGAAATTTAAAAGAAAAAATTCAATTTTATGATTCTAAATTGATCAAAGAAAAAAAAATTATAAATTAAAGTTGTGTCAAATATACTAAAATGTTTTATTAATTTTGTGGCTTTAAACATATTAATTAGAGAGTTGAAATTAAAGTATTATAAAAAAAAGAATTATTTTTTAAAAACGTTCCTTTTTAAATCAAAGTACATGTTATATAAATTTTTCATAAGAATAAATAAGACAAAAGAGTTTTTATATTATTATTATTTTGTAGCTAATAAGAATTTGGTTCATTTTATTTTGCACACTCCTAATTAAATTCAATTATATTATGATTTCTCGTTCATGATTGATCAAATTTGATAGATTCTCTTTTGAAAAGAAGTTTTGATCGAGAAGAATAATATTAAAATCATTTATGTATAGTTTTAATTTAAGGTGTAACATTGCATTTGTTCACTCTCCTTTCATTTAAGTAACTTTTGTACTTATTCTAAAGTTCATATAAGGAACAATATCATATGAATATTCTGTGTGTTCTAATTTGTTAGTAACATATAACTGTAATTTTCTTTATTTGATAATATTTCAATTGCAGATATTTTCTTTTTTAGTAATGCACACCTGTAGTTTTTATTATTTAGTAATAATTCAACTACAAATAATCTATTTTTTTGTAACAAATAGAATTTCTAATCGTAGCAAGTGACTTGCTCTCAATACGCTACTGGGATAAATAGGTGGATAGAAGATATTTATGACCATTCATATGTTAGGATTATTTTTTACTCTCTTTGGCAGGTAAAATAGTATGTATCTAAATTATTGAACCCCCTAGACCTAAGAGATCATTTTCTAAGCCCGATGATGAAATCCATGCTTGCCACTGGATTACACAAGATGATTTAAAGTCACTTTGCTGACATGAAAGTTTAATACACAAAGCATTTTGTATATGTTAGCAAGATCCGAGGAAGAGTCATATCCTAAAGATTGTGACGTAAAAATCTACCCTAAAATAAATATTAATATTAATGATCGCTTTCGCAATTCAAACTTACGACCTAACTTAGCTGGCAATAGAGCTAAAATGCATAGCTAAACTAAGTGAGACTACTACATTATTCAATGTCGTTGCCTCCTAAGCTTTGATGGACAATAACGACAAATACAATGTAATTTCATAAATGAGGTCTAAAAAAGACAGTGTACATAAACATTATCCTACCTTTGAGAAAATAGAGAGGTTATTTTCGAAAGACTCAACTAAACAAACAATGAAAAAAAAAAGAATCCACCACAACAGATAGTGATATAAGTCTATAAGAAGGGAAATAAAGAATAATGCTAAAGGGAACAAAATACACCCGACTACTAATTAAAATTCTACCCTTTGAAGACACATCATTCTACCTAATCAACTCACTCTACAACTCACTCTAATACTTCTTAAGCCTACCTCTACTCCTCCTCAAGCCAACTTCGGCCAAGCTCACACCTCCTAACCGGCACATCTACACCCAATAAAACTAAGCTTTGATGAACGTCGCTTGGAGATCAACACCAAATAGAACTTGATATTGTCGCAAGTGTAAGCTTTCAATTGTCTAAACTGAGATGTTGAAATAACTAACAGTAGCCTGGAAAATGAAAATCAAATGAAGACCAGCATCATGAGAGGTGCACCCTCAAGACCTTATTATTAATTATTGCACATCCGTTCAATAAATTAAAGAACAAACAAACATTGTACCCAAGTAATATCACTTAGGTATAAATACACAATCGCAGCTTTATTCTTCAAATCTCATAAACTCAAAACTAAAGATAACATTACCTAAGTGACCCGGTCATTCGCCATGCTATTGGATAAAAAGAGATACAGCAACCATACAAAAGACTACTGAGCAAACACACATTCATTTTTTCCATTTTAATTTCATGGATCCAGACGTCCATTGTGGAAAACTGCACACAACTGACTTGATGTGTTCTTACATTGTAGAAGACCACAGAATTATTTGCTTCTCGAGAATTTGGTCGATCCCTACAAAACTGCACATTTCAGCAAATCGCGATTATCGAGTCTCATCCTCAAGGTTGCGGAAACCAGCAACCAAATCATCATGAAGCTTCTGAAACTTGCCCACCAGAACATCCTCTCCTTCAGCTGGATCCTCAAACTTTTGGGACCTGTGAGAAATGTAGGTGTAAAAAGCAGGAAAAATGGGCAAGGGAAAGGGGTAAGGACAGGCAATGCATTAAACTGGCAGCATAGGGACATCTTTTTTCATTTTTTTTACTGGTTGCAGCATTAGGGACATATTTGCTAGACAAAGTAACATGATATCGTAGTACAAAGGCCATATCTAGGCAGTAACTTACACCAAACGGTAGAACAAATCTCCTAGACGGTGCTTAATGAGAGTGTAAGTGATTTTCTGTCCATCCATACCAGCTCCTCGTTCAACGGCCTGTGCAAAAGATTATAACAGAAAATGTTACAAGGGAATCCCAAAATTCAATTTTCTCTACTTACTGGTCTCAAGTGACAATGTTTCAAAAGCTACCTAGAATCTAACTAAATGTGACTAAAGGAGATGTAAGAGTGTAAAAATAACAATCATCATCAGTACATACCATTATCTATATGAATGAGAAGAATGCAGTATGAAGGAAATACAGAAGGAAGATCTTAATGCAGTGAATGCTAAACTATCTTACCTGGTTGGCCAAGTTATAGAAGTGGATGATGTTGCGCAACATCCAAACAGATTTGTAGAAAGGGCAGAACTTATCATATCTGTCATAAGACAAAAAAAAAGTGAGTCCATGACAATCCAATTCCTTCCAGAATAAGGCATCACCATTCATTTATACAACTTACGGCGTAAAAGCATTTTGTGCAAGGTAGTCCTCCCTTAAAAGTTTTGCAGTTTCCAAGGTAATCTTATCTGTTTCAGCTAAAGCATCCTTTCCGACAAGCTGCAGAAGGCAAGATCCAATTTAGTGTATTCCCTCTCTAAGAAGAGAAGTAAGAAGATGCAAACCATCTTTTTATGCATTGCAAGATTACTACAGAATTGTGGGACATGTTTTAAATATTTTGGGTCTAAAGTTGACTATGCCAAGAGAGACACGGGAGCTTCTACAAGGTTGGTAAAAAAAAGGGGTCTAAGGGATGTTCACTCAACGGTCTAGAATGCAATTCCAGAGGCTATTTAAAGGTTTATGTACACAACATACCCAGTATAATCACAAAAGTGGGGTTCGGGGGGGGTAGTGTGTTCGCAACCTTACCCCTACCTTGTGAAGGTAAAGAGGTTGTTTTCAATAGACCCTCAGCTCAAGTAAGGCATAATAAAATCAAGTAGGGAAAGGAAATATAGTGAAGCTAGGGCTGGGCATATATCACCAGAAACGAATTACCAAACCGGACAAATAATTTTGGTAATTTGGTTTTCAGTACGGTATTCGGAGTAACATTTCTGACATACAGTATTTGGTACAATTTACTAATACCGTTCGGTATTCATTAGGATTCTTTTGCCCACCATTTCTTCCTAGAACACTGAACAGCCACACAAGAATAGCCGAACAACCACCATCTAATCTGAGTCTGACTATCTCAAATCGCTAATTTCAGGTTAGATACTCTCTTATGATTTGTTTTCTACCCTTTTTATCTCCTTGTATATTAGGGCAGCCTAAAGGTTGTTGCACGTTCTTCATCATGTTTTGATTCACGGATTCTTCCCTACATTTAGCTCGTATCTTAACTAGTACTTATAAATTATTTTGAATTTATGAGTGTGTAATCTGACTAGGACCTATATCGTAGGTAAATTGTAACTGACAAATTTTTTTGCTCAAGGATTCCCTCGTTCTTGATTTCTAATTGCAAGTTGCCTCAGGTACTTTCTGGTTTCTTGCTAAATTTTTAAGTTTTTCTGGTTTCTCTTTTGTTGGCAACAGTACTTCTCTTGGAGTTTTAGATCTAAAATTTAAGTTCCAATGAGAAATCAAAAACTCATTGGTTCTGTGATGACTTTTTAGTTTATTCACGATGTGAAAATTCTAATCTATTTTCCTATATTGTAGCTTGTGGAGGTGATAAAGATGTACTGTGTTTCAGTATCAATATATGGCTGACATTTTTTCTTCTTTTTTACTGGTTCTTTCACATCTATGACTAAATCTTGATGGATTTTGGTGAGTAATAAGCCTTGATTTTGTGAAGGAATGAAGAACCCATACGGGGATGGGAAAGGCGCAAAGGGACTGTTTTTGACTTTTAATATTAGCCAGATTGTAAACATTAACTTAATTTCCTTTTTTAAGACTGAAACTTTGATTTTGTAAGACCACAACATATGGTATGCTTTGGAATTGAATGACTGGTTTTAGACTTTTAAGTTTGGACCAGCAGGGACACGAAAGAAGACTTCACCAAAGTTGAAAATGGCTGGAAAATTGTGCTGCTGCTGCAAAGACAAGCCAAACATGTTGATGTTACAAACTGATAGATCTCCCTTTTGCTATAACTATGCAGGCATTGTGTAGTGTTTGCTTCCAGCAAATCATCAGTTTCATCTCTGTTGTAAATATACACATCATAGAACTAATTTAGTTGTCGAAGAATCAAACCTTCTACCCTAATCCTTGACCCATATCCTATCTAGGGTCATATCATCAGTAAGCTACAAGTGTGTCATGTCCTGTCTAATCACTTCCCCAATACTTCTTCGCATTTGGTGGATTATATAGAAAGGAGAAACTCTAAAAAAAAAAAAAGGAAAATGTATCTAGTCTTAAGTTAAATTATATTTCTTCTAATCACTTCCCCAATACTTCTTCGCATTTGATGGATTATATAGAAAGGAAAAACTCTAAAAAAAAAGGAAAATGTATCTAGTCTTAAGTTAAATTATATTTCTTTACTTTCTTTTTGGGGAAAGATGCAAATGTACATGAGAGTGATGAAGTAGAAAATACAGTTGATTTTATAAGCTCTCTTCACAATCTGTGAAAGGTACTTTTGATGTACTCGGTTGTCTATATCAGCATGTTCTTGATGTTCACTCTTCTATATAAGACTTTACCTTATAAAAAACAACTTCCTTTCATCATGTTCTATTGTTTTGGCTTCTCTCTCAATACAGAAAGCCCATAGCGCCGCTCTGGGCTTCCTGTCTCTCAAATAAGCCCATCAAACCACAAATTTCTCTCTAGGCTCACTCCTTAGCATGTTGAACCTACTCTCCCCTTTCATATCCAGGCCTGTTCTTCAGCTTGTTGAACCTGATCTTTCTCTCTACATTAAGTCTACCCTTTATCTTCTCAAAGAAAAAAAAACGAAATATTTTGTCCATGTGTAAACCTAAGAACCAGGTTACACGTGTGGGAAGGTGTTTGAGAAGTACACTTGCTTGTCATCATTTGTGCAACAGTGCAAGGGTCTCCAAAGGGGTTTATAATGTATTGGCACTCTACCCATCCTTAATATTTTGAATTGAATGCTCGGATTTTCTTTCCCCAAGTTGCAAACTAGGAAATTTAGAAGAACTTTGACATAAACTCCGGAACCAATGTTCACCCAGCTACAACCAATTTCTTTTCCGCACAACACAATTCCTCTAAGTATGCATTCCCTCCATTGCAACATGACTTCTAAGTCTGACCTTCAAGGAATATGAACAAGGAAGACAGAGAGCACAAAGGCTAGCAAATAGCCTTTGAGCAAGGAAACATCTATGTCCATATTAACAATTGCTAGACCAAATACAAGTGAAAAAGGCTCCTTAAACAAAATAAGCCTAAAGGTAGAGCTACATCAACCCCACCTCCATCCCCTTCTCCTAGGTGAATTAAATATGGCAACTTTATCAAATAAAACTCCAGAAAAAGGTAAAATACCACATACTTGAACAATTTCATTTAGGTCATCCTCCCTCTGCAGCACCTCACGGGCTTTTGTCCTTATGTTAATAAAATCAGGATCAAACTTCTCATAAAAGGACTCGAGTGCCTGAATACAAAAAAATGTCAAGTCATTGAGAAGCCATTTTTGGCCAATGAGCAGAAACAGGAAAAGACGAAAAATAAGCTTCAAATTTGCAAAATAAGCATATAAGTGTGCATAAAAAGCATACCCCTGAGTATTTTGAATAGGAAATAAGCCAATTTACAGAGGGAAAGTGTTTCCTCTGAGCCAATTTCTTGTCCAAACCCCAGAAGACCTGAAAAAGAATGATCTTAGAGAAAGTTGGCAGTGGCAGGAACCACAAAAAGTCCACTAATGAAGATTGTGTTTTACTTACCTGAACAATACCAAGGGTTGCAGATGTAACAGGATCTGAAAAATCTCCTCCAGGAGGAGAAACAGCACCAACAATTGTCACACTACCAGTTCTCTCTGGTCCACCAAGACACTTAACTTTACCAGCACGCTCATAGAAAGATGCCAAACGTGCTGCCAAATAAGCAGGATATCCACTGTCTGCAGGCATTTCTGCCTGAAAGGTGCATAGAATATCAACATATATAAAGAAACTACGAAAACAGCATATCTCCACAATTGCAAAGTAGTAACGTGAAACTATTCTACTCTATGAAGGTTTTACACAATACAGGAGATTCCCACAAGTTGCCACATTGGTTGAAATAGACTCTTATCAGGGCAGCAGATCACATGTCAAAAGGCATATATGCTGAGAAACTAAAGATATTAGAAAATTATTTTCTTACTTTAGGAGCAAGCTCATCAGAATCTCACCCTAGATAGGACTAAAACATTAATTACTAAATGTCCAGAAATTAGTTTTAACCCTGTAATATCAGCTGCAAGTCAGCGAACACTTACCAGTACCTCTTTAGGACTGCATGAATGATACATTTTCACTAATAGTCAGTCAAATCCGTTTCATTTTTAATATAAAATAAAATCAGTTCTGCTTGCCAGCGTGATTTTACCGAGATTTGGATTTCACACAGATTTTAGTTTAAAATGTCTGTCTGTGCAAGGGATGGACAATATATCAAATCAGGTACTGACAATACCAAAAAAATGATAAAGGAACCTTAACGTATCAGTTGCCTAGAACAGGAAATATTTTTGCTGTTGCAACTAAAAGAATGAAGAGGTTATTCAACTTCTTGCAATAGAAAGAATGACTACTCACCAATCGACCTGAGATTTCACGTAAAGCTTCGGCCCAGCGAGAGGTCGAATCTGCCATCATACTGACATTGTAGCCCATGTCTCTGAAGTATTCTGCTATAGTAATACCTGAAAACCATAATGACAAAAGCTGAAGAACTGTCTTTGTCTATCAAGAAGCGCTTGCTATTTTTAGAGACGAAAAAGCATCATGGAATATAAGATGACACTTATTTCGGAAGCATAGGAAGAAGCACTCAGCAGAAAGCATCCACGTGAACATGAACATACAAAGAACAAAAAGTAAAGCACCCTTTTAGTGGGTATAAATAAACATGTGCTGGAGCAAAGAGGAAATAGACTTATGTTAGCTAGAATTTTAAAGCTAAGCAATTATACTTATTCTAGGGGCCATTTGTCATTCTTATTTTATCAAGAGCAAGAGAGGAAAGACATTTTACAGCAAGCATCTATTGTCAATCACCCTCAACAAGCATCTACCATACTACAGAAAAATTACATGATGAGATAAAGATCAAATGGCATAACTCCGAGGAGTGCTGACATAGTAAGAATATTAGAGAGTGAAGAAAGTACCAACCTGTATAGATCGAGGCCTCACGAGCAGCCACGGGCATGTTTGAAGTATTAGCGACCAGTGTGGTACGTTTCATGACAGACTCTTCACGCCCATCAGGCAATGTCATTGTCAATTGAGGGAAATCCATAAGTACCTACAAAGAAGTATCTTCTGCAATGAGATTCAAGATAATAATTAAAAGCGCTCGCAAATAGAGTGGAAAAACTACATACCTCTGCCATTTCATTCCCTCGTTCCCCACAACCAACATACACGACAGTATCCGAGTTAGAGTACTGCATTCATTATTAACACGACACAATAGCCTTAATAAGCTTCTTCAGGATCATTTCTAATTTTGGGAAACTGAAATTAATTAGGTAGTCCAATGTTAATAAATATGAGACTTACCTTGGAAAGGGCTTGACTAATCACTGTCTTACCACAGCCAAATGCACCAGGTATGGCACAAGTACCACCAAGCACTGAGGGGAATAGGGCATCGAGAACACGCTGTCATGAAATAGAGCAATTAAGCACATATGTCTAAAATTCTCACATGAAACCCCCAAAAGAGGCCTAATATCTAAGCATGATTTTACCTGTCCAGTAAGAAGAGGGGTATCAGCAGCTAACTTTGATGCTACGGGTCTAGGAGAACGTACAGGCCAAGTCTAAAGAGATGTGAGCAAGTTAATGTCAGTATCCACTGCTGAAACCGTGATAAGAACAAAGCAAAAGATATCTATGGAACTCCATGTAACTAGAAGTTATTGACCTGAAGCATAGTCACTTGCTTTTTGACGCCTTGAAACTCGAGCTCAAGAACAGTATCCTGCAAGCATAGTGGGAAGAGAAAAAAATTAAGTCTCCAGATATAATACTCATTGCATTGCTTGCTATATCTTATATAAGCCTTATTTGATCTCCTCTGATTTAGAAAAAGATGGCTCTATGGCAATCTTATCATTTTCTCTCTGATAAATAATGAAACTTCCTTTTTAACAAAGAAATAAACATCTTAACTACATGTTTTTTACAAGACACAAGTCTTAAACGCTAAAAGATGTAAAATGAATAGTACATTGAGCAAATCATACACTTGCGACCAAGTTTTAAAATGGGTACAGATAAAATAAAAGGCTAATATTACTACTGGAGCCACTAAAAGTGCAATCTAGGACGTAAGTTTGCTGTTCAGGGAATGGAGTAGCTATCCTTCTTTTTTTTTTTAAGATTGACGAGTAGATATCCTTTTCCTTTCCAAACAATAAATACAGACCAATTGGTGGCATAGTCTCACACACCCAGGGAGGTGCTTAATTGCCATCTAAATTATTTCAAGTTGGACCAGCTCAAAGACAGTCAAAACATAGTTTATAAGAAAATTACTTCAGATCACTATGCACTACAAAAGGTAGAAATGATTAAAGTACAAGCTTAATGAGACAACAAGAACAGTAATACCAAATGTGTACAGTTATTTAAAGCTTAATTTGTTGACATACATTCAAAGAGTATTGACCAGCTGGAGCAATGTAAGTGATCTTTCCCATGGCATCAGGAGGAAGAGCAACACGATGTTCCATTAAACTGTTCTCAAAGACGGTCTGCCAAAAGAAAATCCACGAATATACTCAGATATACAGCGAAATTGAAAACATGGATAAGGATACTGGAATATGATTCTGGAAAAACTTCACAAAATAACTTAAAACAAATAAAGTTCATCCAAACTTACAGCATACAAATCTCCACCTGTTAAGAGATCTCCCTCACCTGGCACCACGATATGATAATGAGAAAAGAATTTTTTTCTATTGAAAAGCAGAGTAATTATTTCAAAGTCCAAAATGTCATTCCAAAGGCAACAAAATACCTATTTTCTTAGGCTGAAATTCCCATAGTATATCCTTGTCCAGGGCCGGAACAGACACACCACGAGGGATGTAGACATCACCAGACCTTTTTGCAATTGTCTTCAGAGGCCTCTGCATTATTGAGGGAGAAAACATACAAATATCATGTTGATGCCATGGTTCTGATTTCACAATACTTGAATAAAGAAATGATTTTAAAATGTAAAGGACATCGTCATATCGTTACCTGAATGCCATCGAAGATGTTTCCTAATATTCCAGGACCCAGCTCTACTGACAGAGGCTGTTATTTGAACAAAACATCAAATATTGCACCGTTGAACATTTTAACTGACAGTTAAAGAAAACAACCGAAGTTCAAAAGAAGAATTTTTTTTACCTTGCGTGTACGTAGCACGGGATCATTCACCATTAGACCAGCTGTTTCTTCATAAACTGCAAGAAAGATAATTTAACAGAGAAATCTTGCTTTTAGTTTCAATCATATGAAATTATGGCACTTTAAAGCTGGTACTCCCTTCCGCAAAAACTTAAGAACAGGCAAAAGCATGGAACAAGAGGGTGGAGAAGATAAGATACTGCAGGGACAGTTGCAATTAGCAAAGGAATATAGAAATTCACAAACAATATACCTTGAATTGTAGCAGAATCTCCTTCCAGCCTAATAATTTCACCAATGAGTTTGTCATATCCAACACGAACTAGTTCGTACATGGCAGCTCCCCCCATTCCATCAGCAACAACCACTGGTCCAGACACCTATTACAGAAGACACAATGACAACCACATAAGATCTACTAATAGCCATTTTCACAGTAGAAAGGGAGACTTAATCATGGTGAGTGAGCAGATACTATATAATGAACAGAATAAAACCAGCAAAGACATTGGCAATCAAAGATCTTAATCAGTATAAAAGAAAAAGTAAAAACACACTTAATAATGAAAACTATAATTTTCACACAAAGGGAGTAGCAAGCAGTGAAAAAACCAAGTATCTGTATACAAACAAAGGCAAAAGCAAAAGCAAATGTCCTAATAACTGACAAAGGAGAACAGCACTAATCAAAGTTGAAAAATGAAGAACTCATAAGGAAATGATCAACTGCCAGATGTTTGACCCCTGATCCACTCCTAAAGCTTCAACATAAACAGCTCCATACGAATTTTATAGAAAAACAGATGCGAGTATGCGATCAAACTAAGAGTCTCATACCAGAACACAATTGGAAAATTACGGCTAAATGAATCATCCAGGGAAATGAAGTCCGACCGATCCAACTATATCCAATTCGATCCAATTAACGAGAATAAAGTAGATCTCAAAGTCAATAGCATACTAATCCAAAGTGCACTAATAAACAAAAGGATCTAAGGATACGACTTAATCGATCTGAAGGAGAACACTATACGAAGGATAAGAACAATAAACTGGAACAACAAAAGAGGTGCAGATCTAAAGGAGAATCAATTGTACCTTTCTGACGTATCCATACTCGCTTTCCTTCTCGGAATCCTCAAATGTAGTCATCGGACCTCCGAATATCGACGGCATTGTGGTAGAGTGATGTTAACAATCTGAACACAAAGATCCGATCACTCGTGATCGAAAATCTCACACAGAAGTGAGAAATGGCAGCAGGAAGAAGAAAGAGAGAGAAAGAGGGGAAATTAGCTTAGCAATAATTGATGATAAGTGAGGGCAACCTTCTTCTAGTGATAGAACGAGCAAGGCAGTAACTCACGTGTTTGACTTCAATTTCTATGGATCCAAATACATCTAGACACGTTCCGCCTCTGTGTAGATCTACTATGGTGAATGTGAATCTGGTCCTTACATGTGGAATGTGGTTTTTGTTCTTACTTTTAAGGGACTAATCGATAGAAGATTATTACACGTGGCGGCGATATTTTCATTTTATGATCGAGATATTTTTTTGAGTTCAATTAGAATAAATAAAATCGTGAGACCTCAAAGATTTGAATTTGAGTGAACACTACTTGCACTTAAGTTTGTATGGTTTACTAAGAATACCTTGTATCCCTTCTAGTATCATGATAGGGCAAATTTTATCAGAGTTTGAAGTGCACAAATAGACATTTTTAGGAGTCCTAGTTAAAGAATCTTTATAATCAAATTTTAAATTTTCGAGTATGAAATTTAAATTAGTTATTAGAGCCGAATTGTATACATGATTGAATGTAGTTCAAGTTCATAACGTCGGGTAGAAGTTAAGTTATAACAAAGCCTAAGTTTAGCATTAGGCTTTACCGATGCCTACTTTCATGATTAAAGGTTTTAAGTTTTGATTCGATAGTTCAAACTTAAAGACTTCAGTAATTTAAATCTTCGGACCATTTAAGAAAAAGAATGAGAAGGAAGAGAGGTTGAAGTATTACAAATTTGGCTCAACTTTAAATAATTTAAATAACTAAGTTTAAAGTATAAATATAATAGTCACGACTTCTATGAATGAACTCAAAAAGAATTTTGCTTACAACTTGACTTAATCCAACTCCATAGTGCAATGAATGGAAAGATTAAGGGCCTTACAAAAAGAATTAGGACTTCAACTATTGAGGTGCTTATTATTTTAAAGTCCAAAGGGATAAAGTTGTGATGCCCCAAAGGTTAGACAGAGCAGACTATACCTTGGTAATTGTGCACAAATCATGATATATCGTATCAAAGTTGGTACCTCCCTTACTTGAAAAGGGGTTCACTTTAAAACTTGCCTAAGAAAATTTCACATCAAAATAAAGGAAAAATATTTATTTAATTCATATAAAGGTGAGTTCATTGATCAATTGTAGAACACTTTTTTTTAATTAGTGTTCAAGGGGACAAACTTACGAGGCACTAGATTTTGAGGCCCAAACGTTAAATTGAATCGAACAATACCTCGACAATGAGGCTTGGATAGTTACAAGTCCAATGCTTCTTCAATTTGCTTTTCAACACTTCAAGTGAAAAAATGGACGAAGATGCATATGATACACGAAATAACAAACATCTTTTTTTATGGAACATAAAGCTTATATTTTTATATTATAATATCTCATAAGTCATGTCGGGCCGCCAGTTTCTAAAGAACTTTTAAAACAAGTGTTTTTGCTAGAATAACTTTCAAAACTCGACACAAAAATGGTCAAAAACACATCAAAAATCACAAAACACTAACACATTATTCAACTCAAAATAAAATGAAATATATGCCCCGAAGGTATTAAACTTCAGTATATCGCATAATTTAATTTCTACGAAACTTATATCCAACGAAGTAAATGTTCAATCAAATAAAGTAAAAGACTATAAATATTACACAATTTATGTCGGAATGACATACCATATTTAAAAAAAACTACAACATACAAACAAAAACCCCATATATACTCTACCATACCACACTAGTTACCAAATATTTTTTTTCTCTAAAAAGGATCAAAGAACATATGTTCTCAAAAGCACAACTTCAATTACCAAACACTACAATAAATTCTAAAAATGCTACATAATTTTTGTTGCATAACTTAATTCTACAAAACTTATACCGAGCTTAGAAAAAAAATAAACTTTAGAAGATAATTTTTTTTATATAAATATTACAAAACTTTTATTGAGGGGGACAAATTTAAATAGGTAAAGTAATTTGCTCCATAAATTTTCATTAAAATAAACAAGGGCAAAAATTAAGCACCTGAAATACAAGGAGCAAAAATTAAACACCAATCAATTTTAAAGGTAATCGGTGCAAAAACTTCATGCTTTTATCTTGCTTTTTTTTATTGGATTAAGATGAATTTAACCTGATTATACACACTAGACACTCATAAACCTAGTAAATATAATTAGACACACATATTGTCACCTTATGAGACTTGTTTTACTATGATGCAGTAAAGCATTGTTGATGTTTGCTTGTTTAGTGATAAACTGTTGCATGAATGAGGCCTTTTTGTTACCTCTTATACATGTGCTTGAGGGATGAATCCATTTGAAATTTCACTGTTATTGAATATGAGTCTGTTTAAGAAAAACTAGAAGTGATTTAGACTTATTTCAAGTTAGAAACCATACCTAGACGACGCATTTATGACATGGACGCTACTATGTATTGTATATATTACGATGTTTATGACGTATAACACATAAGATTTTCATGAATACATATAAGTATACATGATACATATAACACTATGAAATATACTAGTAGGGGTGGCTCAATCCTAAAGTTATTGAAGCAAAAGCTTTGGGCCCCTAAAAAAAAAAGGCCTCAAAATTATTCAATGACAGCATATCAAAATATAAATGTTTATGTATTTATTGTTTATTGATTGAAATTATCTTAATAGTTTGTTGTCAATCTTTTACCAATCACTATGCACATATTTTTAAGAGCAACTTTCACATATAGCAAACACAAAATTCATATTTGTATGCTATAGTAAAGTTTGCATAATTGTGCTCCATAGCAAACATATATATGTATAATTCGCTATACATATACAAAAAAACAGTTATATAATTCGCTATACATATACAAAGAAGGCAGTTGTATAATTCGCTATACATGTACAAAAGAAAGCAGTTGTATACAAAAGATCAATTGTATAATATGTGTATGTATAAAACAAGAAAGAGAGAAAGGCAAAAGAAAACTGGGCAGAGAAATATTTGTATTGTATAATTATAAGTGTATAGGACGAAGATATATGTATTTGCATGTGTATATACAATTTTCTCTCGCTTTATACAAACAGAAGCGCAATTTATACATTTCGTTCTGTTTGTATAAGCGAGAGAGGCGAGGGTGGCGAGCGAGATTTGGGAGAGTGGCGAGCGAGATCTGGGAGAGGGGAGAGAGGGGAACAAAAATATA
>JAJOOR010003804.1:0-30500 GCA_036250505.1 Solanum acaule | reverse complement strand
AATTATTTGTGTGCTAGGAGATATGACCCTCCAAAGTAGACCCTCGAAAAAGGCTTCACTTGGAAATTTCGGATTTTGATACGGTTGCTCTAAAATTTGGGTTAGACCCATTTCCCACTCAATTTGACCCCCTAAATAAGAATATGAAATCGGATTTTCAAAAAACGAAACGGATTTTTTTTATATAGCTAAACAAGTTTCCGGTAACTTTCGAAGCACATTTTTAAGAACTTTTTGGGTCATTTCAGGTTGCACCAATGACCTTTTAAAGATGCATAATGTTTATATTCTCCAACATAGTGGAGGCCACTATTAAAGTATTTATGGATGCTTTCTCCGTATTTAAAGACTCATTCAAAGAATGCTTAGCCTATTTGGGTAGTGAGATAAAAAGGTGTGAGGAAACGAACCTAGTCCTAAATTTGAAAAAAAAATGTCACTTCATGGATCATAGAGAATAGATAAACCCATGGAAGCCTGGAAGATGAAGCTTACCGTTAGATTCAGGGAATGTTTGTATCACAACTAAGGTCACGCAACTGCTGTCAGAATATGCCCTATACTAAAAAAAAGGATTAAGTGCAGGTACACAAAAACAACAATATACTAGGAGGATCATCGTTCAACTCTAAATATACGACATATGAACATATAACTATAACATAGTTAAACAGGATCAAACATGCATAACCCATGTTAGTGAACACAAACAAGACTTCCGGTCATTAACCTAACTTAATAATTGCATGAGACATGTTCAACATTACAACAACAACCATTTATGTGAATCCACATACCTTGCAAGTAACCCAGACCACCTAAGGATCTCTAAGACATTATTTACGGTGTTTGACATGCAATTTAGATCAACACAAGAACCATTCTATCACTTAAACACAATAATTCAATTACTCATAGACCAACATGTATAATTACATCACAAGAAATAATACTTGGTTCACTTATGGAACCAACACATAGAAGCACAACCAAACATGTACCAAGTGTGGTACCTGAGCCAACCATAATAGAACATATATCAGGCATGGTTATTGATCCAACCGATATATATTATGTACCAGCCTTGTTACCCGAGCAACCTGAAAGTCACAAACATCACAACAATCACAATGAAAAATAACTCACACTTTGTAAAACCAACAAGTATTTAAGACAGTTCATTGCATGAGATTGATAATCAGATATCCTTAACATTCATTCCCTTATACCCTAAAACACGAATATATAGGTAAATCTAACGAAACAGTTAAGATGCACATATAACATAACTTGAGAAATAATTCAACCATCACCTACCTTGAATTAAGCCTGAATGCTTGATTAATAACGTTTCAAAGACACTTCATCCAATTCTAAGCGTCAACGATCGTTAATCAGTATATAACCCAACTAAATGAGTAGGGGTTGAATCCCGCAGGGAGCGGTACGTGTTTCAAATTCGATTGGGAAGTATGAACATGATCAAATCAGTCATAGGAATAAAAGTTTTTGAATAAAGACATCATTCAAATTAAGAGGTGAAACGAATGTCAAAGGGGGGGTGGGTGGGTTTGGTTAACAGCTACAAACAGTAATCACAACAATATGAATTAACAATAGTGAGATGGGTTATTTGGATGTGATCATTGTAGGCTAATATAGACAAATGGGTAATTGCAACTATTAGTAAATAGCTAGATATTAGTGAGTAGGCTAGGCTATAGTGGAGGTAAAATTCCGCTCTAACAATTTACCCCGAAACAAGTGATATATCTCGAACATCAACAAGCATGCAAAATAAGAGCAACCCACACCTTAATCCATTCACTCTCTCAAGTTAAATGTGTGGCATTGGGTTTAGGGTTCACTCTCTCGAGCTGAACCCAGGTCAACCCAATACCCACAAACCATCAATCAATAATTTTAGTTCTAAAACCACTCTCTCGAGCAAGCCAAGAACACAAACATAGAACTGCATTTGCAACTATAATTCTTAAATTAAACCACAATTAATGATTAAACTAACTTCTAAATAGCATTTAAACCAACAATTAGCAATACCCATAAGCTAAATTAGCCCATAATCACATCATCACACCCCAAGAATTGGGTTTTAGCTAAACATCATAAAAAGGTAAAAACCATTACCAAATTGATTATCCATCAACTGAGTAAAAGTGATTTCATCCTTACAATGCTCCAACTTGAAGAATCTCAAAGACCCACTTCGAATTTCTCAAAAGTGAATTTATTCAATCCTTCAAAGCAAAGGAAAAACTAGAGAAACTCTCTCTTAGATTGTTCTTCAGAGTAATTCCAAAAAGGTTGAATAATAGATAGATAATTGATTCTAAACTAAATGTTCAAAAATGTATTTATAGTCGCCAAAAATGTGTTGTGAAGAGTCACTCGGCGAAGTAAGTCGGGCTCGCCGAACCACTCGATGAGCCACCCTTTGATCACTTCCATTGCCCTTCTTCCTTGGCATTCAACATCCCCAAGGTCTGTAACTTTGGGCGATCTAGCAGTGCATCGCGGAACTACTCGGCGATCCACTGACTTCTCCTTTCTCTCGCTGACTTGGTTTCTTCCCTTAGAGTTTGGCATACTATAACTTTAGGCGGTAAGATGTGCCACTCGGTGACACGCCGAGTGTTCTTAGCGATCCTCAGGCTCGCCCATTGTCATTTCTTTAGCTTGTTTTGTTTCTTTTTGCATGTTAGTGTCCTAGCTTTATTCCTCAATCCATAATCCTAAAAATCAAGGATTTAGCATCAGTTATTGGCACAAAATAAGCATTTAAGGACACTAAATCTATATAAACCAAGCCCTAAATGAGTCCAAATCTCGGACTCATCAACACCCCCAACTTAAACTTTTGTTTGTCCTCAAGTTCATCATTTCAAAAGGGTTGTCTCAAACAGTGCTACAAAAGACTCAATCATGAATGCACATAACAAGACTCAACTTACTCATGTAAGGATCAATTGTGCACTCTAAGATTCAAGTTGTGACTCACCATTATCAAAGATTCTCAAGTTTACAATACTTGGTTCAAATGCAAGTTCAAGCTCAACAAAAGTACTTAAATGCCCTTACAACAAGGATGATTCCATATTCACACCAAATTCTTCAACAATTTATAGCTCTAGAATCACATACAACTCTCACACTCACAAAGATGAACACATACATGACTCACCCATAGGTTTGCCCTTATTTTCCAATCAACATTAATTTCAGCTCACTCAAGATCAAAGAGGTCTTTTCAAGGCTTGTAACGGGGTTAAGTGTAAAGGTATGTTCATTTAGGCTTAGTGGCTGCTATCCTCATGAACTGTGGTATGAACATCACTTTCCTTTCATTTCTTCAGCATTTTCACTCATGCTCAAAATTCACCCCATTATTCACTTCCAATGGAATACCGGACACCCCATTTCTTTTGCAACTTTTACAACTTTTTCATTCTTTTTCTTTCTTCTTATCTCTCTTTTTTTTTGTATGGAGGGGTTCCATATTTTTCAAAACCATGGCTAAATGGGGAATTCTTCACACTTCTTGATTTACCCTCTCTTTTCACCACACCCTCAACTTAGGCCTAAGTTGGCTATTCAAACAAACCACACTTCATGAGGAATATGGGTGAATGGATAAAGAGGGGTCTCAATTGCTCAAATTTCTTCCAAGAAAAGGATAAGGCTCAAAGGGGGTTCAAGCAAAGTTCACACATCTCACAAGGTTGGCCACAAAAGAGGTATATTGTCAAATTGTTTCACTCTTCAAAATTGTTGCTTGAGATCATTTCAAGAGCTTGCATCACTTAGTCAACCGGACCAACAGGGCAAATTCTAGGTGTCATCACACAAAGTTCACGGTAAGCTCATCACACAAGGCATTGACATCAATATCAAATGAGACTCCACACTTTCGCTAGTGTGCAATGTTCATCACAAGAGACTCATTCAATAATTAGCTAGTCACAACGAGATGCAAAAAGTCCACATATTGTCTATGCAACTTCATTTGGCCTCATCGTAGCCGCGAATTCATTTTTGTTCGATTAAGAGTACTATTCAAGTCATCGGTATTGATCATAACCGATACTCAAATTTGTACAAGAACAGTCACATTCACACATAACAAAAGTGGCAAAAATTTTCAGATAGGTCAAAAACCTTTTTATTCATAATAAGGAGCCATAAGCTCTAACATCCACAAGACAATATCAACGCACAATTCAAAACACAATTCAAAACACCAAAAATCCAATAATATATACAAAAGATAGTCATAAGAGGTAGGTATGGAAATACCTCACCCCACCACAAATAAAAATGTAGTTGTCCTCAAATGCAACAAAAGTAATCAATAGTCAATAAAAATAACAGAGAGGGAGGTAGAGAAATGTCCTGTCTACACAATCACTCCATCTGTCGAGGCATCAATTCCCTGTGCAACACTCTGATCCTGGGCATCAATGCCTAGTGTGACATCAACACTGGCTCCACTAGAGTCTGCCATGGACGTCTCTGTCAGGGATATTTGAATGACCAACTGTACAATCGTCTCCTCTAAATCCGGCAGGTCTCTATAGATGGTCTCATCTTGCACCTCGAGCTGCTCCTCATCTATCTATGCCTCCGACTCATCAGCTACCACATCATCCATAAGCACATCTCTGGTGGTGGCCGGAGGCATCTCAGAACTAGTTGGGATCAGATGCCTCCAAGAGAGAAGTGAAGTCTGTGGAGTTCAAGTAGTTCACATCATTTCTCAAATCTGCAACCTCGGCTTTCAAAGTCCTCATCTCTGAAGTAGCCCCCTGTCGACTCTCACAAGTCTCTACTCTCGCTGTGAGAGTGTCAATAGATGTTCGAAGGGGTGTCAACGCAGCTAGAATGGTGCGATCAATCATCCAAGGCACTTCATACTCTAGCCAGGTAGCCTGCATATCGGCAGAATGGGCTAAGTGCCCCATCTTCAGGATCATGAACTGAGTAATCATGGTGGGATGGGAAGCAGTAGAGGACCAGGAGCCTGGGAGTAAGTGGAAACGGGTGTACCTGAAGGCCCAAAGGTTGGAGTAGGCAAAGATGCCTCTCCAGGTATAGAATCAACATCAACCTCCGGGGATGCATCCACCAGAGCCGCTCTCCTCTTATCTGCTTCCTCCCGAGTGTACTCGGTCTCTATGCATTGGATGTCTATGGAAGATGTGAGAGTGACCTCGATGTCCCTCTTCTCATCACGAGGAACTCCAACACGCCGTCATAGCTCTGTAATCAGGACCGGGAAGGAAAGGGATGTCTGGCACTGCTTGGCCCTTAAGGCCATATCCTGCTCAATAATGAGTCCCAAGTCGATGCTCCTTCGGGCTATGATTGATCCAAGACAGGTCGTCTTTGGATGGCGGAGGATGAACTTGTTCTGTGAAGGCATAATAGAGTTTCTGATGAATCCAAACCAGTACCGCGCAACTACGTTCAAGTTGTTCTTCTCAATCGGAGCTCCCGCCTCAATCCACCTTGGGGTGGTGTTAGAAATGAGGGGAGCAAGCCATCCCTTTAAATAATCTAGAGGTGTCTCAGTGGTAGCCAAGCTCAGGTTGAAGTGAGATGCAACAACGTTGATATAATCACTGTTGCATCTCACTTCAACCCCCTGGGCCATGACGGATTTCACCGGTCTGAAGGCACTGGCCTTCTTCTTCCCCTTGGGTACCAGGTCACCTTATGTTGTGTAAAATTCCCAGACCCATGTAGGAATATAGGGGCCTCGGGGCCTGGTGAACTGCTCAAACCTGTGGAACCAGAGAGTGTCCTACAAATTAGGGTATCTGTCCTCTAGGCCCTCTATGGACAACAACTTTTCTTCGATAATCGTCCTCAATCCCTCGGCCTTAAGCTTGTTGAGTAGCCGGAGAGGAGGACCCTGAACTGGTAGCGCTGGAACCACCGTATGTGTTGGAGTTGGCACTATATTAACAACATAAGGGGTGGCCTCTGGGATCATAGATGGATCTTGGCGAGCTCTGGAACGAATCTCATCTCGCCAGGATTGTAGAGGTTGGTCATCCTCAAGCTCAGATAATGTAGCATGGGAGTCAAAGGACTCTGCCTCACTGCCAGAGTTGTGCTCCGGTATCTCATATGCGGGCGCTTTGCCCTTGTTTTTGCCTTCCTTGGGAGGTGCCTTCTTTCCCTTTTTAGAAGGGGTAGATGTCCCCTCATTAATAACCATTCCCTGTGCTCTTTTTTGAGGTGGCATACTATTATTGTACAGGTTGGTTTTAGCCATATTTGCAAAATACACCAAAATGAGTTAGAACAATTCAAGAAAAAGGCAGAAAATAGGTTACAGAAAGACTCGCCGAATTGATCGGTGAGTCACCGAATCACTTAGTCGAGCCAGATTGGGCTCGTCGAAAGGATTGGCTTGAAATTTTCCCAGAAAAATGACAGGTCAGTGATGCTCAGGGCCTTTCGTCAAATCCCCGACACCATTCAATGAGCTCAAACTAGCTCACCGAAAGTTACAGTATGTTTTAGGGGTTGGGGGAGCAGAAAAGAGGGATCAAATGGGACTTTCGGTGAGTCGCTAAGTGAATTCAGTGAGCTCAGGCTTCTCGCCAAAAGTTACAGAATCACACTCAACCAAATCATAAAATTAATGGCGATCTAAGGGGACTTTGGCAAACCGTCGAGTGGTTCGACGAGCTCGACCCAGCTAGCCAAACTACCCAATGTGCCATTTTACAACCCCGACTCCCAATATTAAACCCGCAACCCCCAAAAACAAAATCAAACCACATAGAAACTCAATTAAGCCCAGACCCATACGACCCATGCCACTGGGGTACTCAGGCTTCCCTCGGTTTGGCCAAAATTGGTCATTTGACGACTTTAGCCCTTACTAATGACGTCAAACGCTCCATTATTGGGCAAAGTACGTCAGTTAGCACAATTTGGGTTACTCATACTTCACCTGAGGAACATTACTGTCCTTCTCCCCATTCATTTCCTTCCAAGTGGGGTTACGATCCCACCACTCTCTATCATGGTCTCTCCAGCCCTCATCCATATTCCAACCCTGGTGTCCACCACCTCATTGGTTTGCTAGGAAGTTAACTTCGTTGTTATACATCGCTTCAAATTTGGCGTATTCGGGGTTTACACCACTAAGACCAACAACATTAACACTTCTCATACCAACACCCATGACATTCTTGGCCAAGATGTCCAGCTGGGTCATCATTTTTGCTATATTTTGATCCCTCTCTTGATCTTTCTCAATATGTTCCTTTGTCAATTTAAAAGTGAGAGGGGAGACCTGATCTTCATGGGTGTACCATGCCCGGTTAATCGTGGTCATGCCATCATGTAGCTGGGCTGCTATCACATATGGTTGTTGCATTAAACCTCCCGAAGAAAGTTGATCAACCACTCCCTTGTTCACCGAATCAAGGCTTCTGTAAAAGTACTACAACAAAACTTTGTCGGGCAATCCATGAGTTGGGCATTGCAGCACCAACTTTTTAAATCTTAGCCAAGTCTCATGGATTGGCTCACCCTCCAAACGCTTGAAGCTTTGGATGTTGTCCTGAAAAGTCATCATCTTCGAAGAGGGAAAGAGTCGCACTTGAAATGCGGTAATGAACTCTTCCCACGAAGTGATAGAATCTCTTAACAACTCAACCAACCACTTATACACTTCTCCCATTAGAGAAAATGGGAACAACCTCATCCGGACCGACTCTTTGGATATGTTCTTAAAGGAGAATGGTCCGCACACATCAACAAAGTTCCTTATATATACTTATGGGGATCCTCATGAGCCAACCCACCAAACAACCCTTTAAATTGTAAGAGTTGCAGCATGGTGCTTGTAATGTGGAACACATTGTTCCCTTCAGCTGGAGGTAAATGAATGGCACCAACTCCACCCACTAGATTTGGGTCATTGACATTTGGTTCATTGACATCATTGAGATTTCCGATGTCATCTTGGTGGCCCACTTGGCTACCATTGCTTCCATTGACACTAATTTCCTCTGTTTTTACAAAAACACACAAACCAAAACTAAAAATAAGTAGATTCAACTATGACTAAAAAGAAATCAACTTCACCAAAAGAATTTCAAACAACACAACTCCCCGGCAACGACGCCATTTTGATTAATAATGTTTCAAAGACACTTCATCCAATTATAAGCGTCAACGATTGTTATTCAGTATATAACCTAACTAAATGAGTTGGGGTCAAATCCCACAGGGAGCGGTACGTGTTTCAAATTTGATTCGGAAGTATGAACATGATCAAATCAGTCGTAGGAATAAAAGTTTTCGAATAAAAACATCATTCAAATTAAGGGGTAACACGAATGTCAAATGGGGGGTTTATGGTTTCGGTTAACAACTACAAACAGTAATCACAACAATACGAATTAACAATAATGAGATGGGTTCTTTGGATGTGATCGATTATAGGCTAATATAGACAAATGGGTAATTGCAACTATTAGAAATAGCTAGATATTAGTGAGTAGGCTAGGCTATAGTGGAGGTAAATTTTCTCTTGAACAATTTACCCCGAATCAAGTGATTTCTCTCGAACATCAACAAGCATGCAAAATAAGAGCAGCCCACACCTTAATCCATTCACTCTCTCGAGTTGAATGTGTGGGATTGGGTTTAGCGTTCACTCTCTCGAGCTGAACCTAGGTCAACCCAATACCCATAAACCATCAATCAATAATTTTAGTTCTTAATCCTCTCTCTCGAGCAAGCCAAGAACACAAACATAAAACTGCATTTGCAACTACAATTCTTAAATTAAACCATAATTAATTATTAAACTCACTTCTAAATAGCATTTAAACTAACAATTAGCAATACTCATAAGCTAAATCAGCCCATAATCACACCCCCAAGAATTGGGATTTTAGCTAGACATCATAAAAAGGTAAAAATCGTTACCAAATTGATTATCCATCAACTGGGTAAAAATGATTTCGTCCTTACAATGCTCCAACTTGAAGAATCTAAAAGACCCACTTCAAATTTCTCAAAAGCGAATTTCTTCAATCCTTCAAAGCTAAGGCAAAACTAGTGAAAACTCTCTCTCAAATTGTTCTTCAGAGTAATTTCAAAAAGATTGATTAATAGATAGATAATTGATTCTAAACTAAATGTTCAAAAATGTATTTATAGTCGCCAAAAATGTGTTGCGAAGAGTCACTTGGCAAAGAAAGTTGGGCTCGTCGAACCACTCAGTGAACCCCCCTTTGATCACTTGCATCGCCCTTCTGCCTTGGCATTCAGCATCCTCAAGGTCTATAACTTTAGGTGATCTAGCACTGCATCGCGGAACTATTTGGCGATCCACCGACTTGATTTCTTCCGTCTGGGCTTGGCACACTATAACTTTAGGCGGTCAGATGTGCCACTCGATGACACGCCGAGTGCTCTTTACGATCCTCAGGCACGCCCATTGTCATTTCTTCAGCCTGTTTTATTCCTTTTTGCCTAGTAGCGTCCTTGCTTTGTTTCTCAATCCATATTCCTGAAAATCAAGGATTTAACATCAGTTATTGGCACAAAATAAGAATTTAAGGACACTAAATCTATATAAACTAAGCCCTAAATGAGTCCAAATCTCTGACTCATCAATGCTCTATTGGACTTGAGTCTTACCCTTTTGTGGAGCTTTAGCTTGATCTAGGTCTAAAAACAATAACACATATATAAAATCTACCCCAAATAACCTAAATATCCCTGAAATATATATTAATCCCACATCCCATGCCAATCTCATGATCGTTCCATCCAACTCAGGGCTTTCCCACTTATAATTTACTTGGAACTATCAAATTTATGGTTACACTAGTTAGCTATGGTGATATAATTATGAATGAATATTTTTTTAACAAAACTCAAGATTTCTACAACAAACAATCCTTGTGACACCAAATTTTCCATCTTAGGTTAAGCCAAAGCCTCCTATAAGGCCATAACTATCAATTCTAAGGTATATGAATTGAAGTACTAGATTAGGGGAACGAACTACTTACCTTTACAAAAAATATTGAAGGAAAACTAATGGAAATTCACCCAAATCGCCTCTGCACTTGTCCAAAACGTCCTTGAGAAAGAATGAACATTTATAGAGAAGTTCCTACATTTACGTAGACTTATCCCTCTATAGAAGTCTAATCCAGATCTAGCGGCGCCGCCAACTATAGTAGGGTTGACCATTCTTGACTTTTGCTATAGCGGAAATTTCACTGCTATAGTGGTAGTCGTTGTTGTGGTGTGTCACCTATAATAGAAATTTCTATGGGATAGAAACTTGGGAATTCTCACAGTTTTGTCAATTTCACAATATACCTTTAAACCTTGACGTTCAAACCAACCCCTTCACGTAAAGTTCAATATCGGAAGTTCTACTCACCCGAATTCACTTCCAAATAGTCCTATGGACTCCTTAGCGTCTTAGCTAAAAGAAAACAAGCTCAAGCTTAGACTTTTTTTACCGAATGGTTTCTCGGATTGCCCTATACTTCACCATGCTCAGATTTAATCTGAACCTAGCCTAGCTTGAAATTTTCAACTCCCTAACCTAAAAGTTTTCTCACCCAATTCCTTTTATGATTAACTACCCCATAATGGAAAAAAGGGTCATTACAAGGAGCAAAACACAACATTTACAGTATATAGCAGTAGTTGGGTGCAAACCATACTAGCTTAAACGGAATATAGAAACTCTTTGGCTGTGTTTGGTATGAAGGAAAATATTTTCCATGGAAAATGTTTTCCTGGAAAACAAGTAGATTTTTTACTTATTTCCTTAAATTTGAGGAAAATGAGTTGATTTAGAAAACATTTTCCAAAACATTTAACACAACCAAACATGAGAAAATTGGAAAACATTTTCATACCAGACACACCCCAAGTGTGAAAGATGTTTTGGGCTGACGTAAAATTTGTTCAAACATCATGCATTCTTCTTGTCGTTCGCATCCACAATTGCTTCATGTCTTATGAGGAAAATAGTTATTTATCCAATAAAATCAAATCTAAAAATACCTTAAGCAACTGACTCTTTGTTTTAATGCATGAAACACCAATTATGAAAAGACAAAAATATTTCTCCTACCAACATGGATAAGCAAAAAATCACACTTTAATTCAAAGTGATATTAAAGTAATAAAATTAGACTCCTCAATTCCCCATTATGATGGGATATTAGAACGAAAGAGTTACTAAATATAGAAAGTGACATCCATTTTAAATGGACTAAAATGAAAAGTAAAATACATAAATTAATTCTCGCTTCAAGCCCTCCGACATGCCACTCTCGGCTGCATTATCACTGTTTGAACTGCTAATAGTATTAGTTGCAAGAACCTTGGGGGATTTAGTACGAAAATTATATTGTTTTTTGTTGGAAAGTGTAATATGGGAAGGGATAGTGAGAATTGAAGTGAATGTTGTTGTACATTTCTCTATTTCAAAATACAACATTTACCACCACTAACCATACCATTAATATAAGTTAGCCGGATCCGTTGAAATCCAGCTATTATTGAAATTATAGTATAATATTTGGATTAAATTAGAAGGGTATGAAATGAGTTGGAAACTTTTTCAGTCTTTTAGTTTGAGGTGCCAATGTAGCATAGTTGCTTAGCCGTCTTTCCTCTTACGTATTACACTGTCTTTAGTGGAAAACAGATTGTTATAAACTCACCCATCCCTATGGTACTATGAGTGTACAACTACAATACTTTATGATGAGATTTTCACTCTTCAAAGGGATTGTGGGTTACCGTACTCTATCTAAAATTGACAATGTTAGAAGTGTAATCAACTCCAGCTAGCTGTGTGAATCCTTTGCCTACCAACCTAGATTTGAACCTTTCCACATTTCCATCTGCCTTACGTTTGATTTTGTACACCTATTTGCATACAACAACATTTTTGTATGTTGGTAGAGGAATCAGCTCCCATGTATCATTTGCATACAGTGCTTCAAACTCTTGTGTCATTGCCATTTGCCAGGCAAAATTTTGCTTCCTCATAACAAGAAGGTTCTGATTTATGTGAGAGTACCTTTACTAACTGTTGACTATTCCTTTGAGTTGTAATGTTAAACAATGGACATATATTAAATTGAATTTGAAACTAGGTACAAGTAACACTTTATGTAAAGTCAAGACTGGATTCAAACAGACATCTCCAATTTCATTTACTTTAACCTTGTATCCATTTGGTAAGGTGATTAGAAAAGGATATGGCAGTGGTCTAGTGTTTTTAGGACAGTTTTATCATAGGTCATATGGTGTGATACTCTTGAGTCTATGATCTAAGATCCAGCAGTCAATACATGACAAGTTACCTATCTCAGTCATTAAAGAATAACAAGCAAGTATACGTGCCAGGTTCACAGCTCCACTACACATGCCTGAATTGTCATTGTCTTTGTTTCCAGCCTGCAGGGTCCCCAAGAGGTTGAGAAGTTGCTCATACAGACCTTTAGATAGATTCAGTGGCATTTGTCTCCTCAACTCAAGATTTTCCTCACCACCCTGACTATTTCCTTCTTCAGATGTGTAAGCATTTGTTGTAGAGGCTGAACCCTTTCCTTTCAGAAATTTGGAGTTGGATGTGTAGACATGAAGTTTATAACATATGTCTTTAGTGTGTCCAGATCTTTTGCAATAGTCACAAAACAAGTGTGACTTGTTTTGTGCATTGGAATTACCAGTACTAGAACTACCTCTGAAGTAATTGTTGTTGGAATTTCCACTATTATCTGGACCTCCTCTGTATGAACTGTAGTTTGTCTTGAAATCTCTATTGGTGTGGGGTGATGCAGATGCACTCAGGGATGTGGACTCCAAAGCAACCTGGTTATGGGGCCTCACTTCTCGTTGCCTCACCTCTTGGGATAGGATAGCAAAAGCTTGTGCCATACTAGGAAAAATTGTCATCATCGGTATATTTCCCCTCATAGTGTACATCTCATTCAATCCCATTAGGAAGTGTATGAGCTTCCTATCTTGTTCAGTCTTGCACATCTTTATTATTCCACCACAGGTACATACACAAGTGCATTGAGAAGTAATGTCGATTGTGTTCATCTCCTCCCACAGCTTCTTCATTTTTGTGTAATATCCAGTGATATCTAGAGTTCCTTGCACCAGATCATCTATTTCCTTTTGAAATTTATACAATTTGCAACCATTGGTCTGATCATATCGATCCTCTAACTCCTCCCAAAGTTCCCTAGCATTGCTCACATGTTGGAGTCCATCTCTTCAGTTAGGTGAAAGTGAATTTAGAATCTAAGAGGTCACCATGTCATCACATCTCTCCCAATGTGCAAAACTTGAATCAGTTCAGTATGGCTTCACAATCTTCCCATTAATAAAACCATTTTGCTTTTCACTAACAAGCTCTAAGAACTGCTCGTCTCCAAATATGTACCTATTTTCATAAAAAAAATAGCACGTAACAATGTTGAACATGCATTCTCTGATGGATGTAGGTAAAATGGATTAGTAGTGTCCATTCTGATGGTGGTTGTGTTGTTTTCAGGTTAAACAGTAGTCATATTTGAACAATTTTCAATACAAATGAGATTGATTGAAGAAAAAAGAAAATGTGATAATGATTGATCGCACAAAGTGAATGGAGATCCAAAATGTTGAAAACAAGGCAACAGTAACTCAAAATGAACTGAATCAAATCTAAATGAAGAAAATAGAGAAAATCCACAATATCTTAATTTTGTGATTACGAAAAAAACTGAGATCGATACAATACTCACAATCCAAAATCAAATGTGAAATGAAATTGCCAATCCCTATGTGTTGATACCATGACAAAATTGGAAACAAGAGTGCTGGAATAAGCTTGAGTTCTCCATTAGTGGAGCTCGAACTCAAAGAGAAGAAGAAGTAGAAGAAACTTCTAGAAGGAAGAATTGGAAGCTGAGTATTGCATTTTACTAACTGAATCAATAAGCATTACATTGTTGTGTATATATACACAAAAGGAAATTAGCTAATTAAAAATAGTCTTGACATTTCTAACAAACTTAACCAACTTCCTAATTCTAACTACTTTTAACTACCCTGACTTTACTCACTAATTCGATCAAAATTAAAGCGCTCAATAATGTAGAGGTTCAACTTTTGGGTTTTGTGGTGAAGTTTCTTTCATATTTATGCATCTTTTGCTCAAACAAAGTGGATATATGGTGGATGACACCGATAAGAAAAGGATATCATATGTATAATTTAACATAAAAAACTAGCTTGAAAGTCAAAGATTTCCAAATCATATACATAATGATATAAATTGTCATGTCACCTACCCACTGATGTATACTGTTAACGTCTCAGTATGTGTAGGTCTGACAATTAAAATGTGCATAAAATAATATAGGAGCTCAACATCGAGTGAGAAAAGAATTGAATTAAGTATACTCTAATCATAATCGGAAAAAAATAGATGACTATATTGTCTTGCATAATCCTCATTAAAGTGAAACTCAACACATTTGGTGATGCAACATAATTTGGGGTAACATTGACCAACAGAGAGAAGTGACTTTGGTCTCTTGGGAGAAAATCTAATTGCTAAAGAACTTGGTGATTTTAAAGTTTGATATGGTAGAAAGTGAACTGTTGCAATTTGTGGGGAAATTAGTGTGTGACAATTTGTTGAGAAAAAATGTGTGTTTTGGATGAAATTGATAAATGGAGTTTATATGAAGGTAAACACATATATTTGGGACCATTAGACTCCCAAATAATTGTAGTTGGTATTGAAGAAAATGAAATTCTACAAAGATAAAAGATGATGAAATGGTATATCAATTGAACTATTGAAGAGTTAAGTTACTCTTTGACTTCAAATGGCACATAATTAATCACCAGAAACTTCAAAAGGGTATCTCACAACAGACACTACACTGACTTGCAAGCAGACATATACTAGAAGTGTTTAGAAAGGAGTTGACAACAACAATCTAAGAATCACATATATACCACACATGAATTGGAATATATTCAAGGAGATTCATGAACAAATAGAAGTACTGATAGCACAATTACAAACTGAGGTAAGAGTTAGAATAAAACAACTGAAGTGCACAAAAAGAGCTCATATATACAGTTGTAGATAGGAGTGTTCAAGGGTCGGTTATAGGTTTTGATTTGATTGTTCAGTTATTAATCATGAAAATAAAATCAAAAGACAAGGTGTGGAATAGAAAAGCAAATAAGCATCTGCCAACTTCACTTGTCGTAATGTACTTTTTCCTTTCAAATTGAATTTTCACTAACAGAGAAGAAAATTAAATGAAAACTAGAAGAGCAAACAACTGAATCATGCCCCCAAATTGATTCCATTAAATCCCCCAATATAATTCTTCTATCCCTCAAATTATTATCTGCACCGCCTTTTTTTCACCATAAAACTGGCTAGTGATATTATTTGATCTAGGCCTAGACTCGCAAGGCTTTAAAATACGTCACTAGAATGTCAGGTCTGCTTACTTATAAACCCCCTCATATAAAAGATATGTATATAATTCTACATTGTCTTTTTTTCCCACTAAATAATGACCTAACCCGTTGATGATATTGTCTGCTTTGAGCCTAAACCCGCACGACTTTGTCGGTGTGGACTTCTTATCCACACAAACACCCTCTTTTATGGATTCAACGTACTCACTGAGGTTTGTCCAACCATATAAAATTTGCCTAAGAATTGCCCATCACATGAGATTTACCTTAATCTAGAAAAGATGTTTGCTCCACCTTATCAGGATTCATGTAAACTCAATTGAACTTCAACTCGCATCGACATTGTTGACACATAAATGACTCTAATACCATCTATAACAATCTAATCCACTAGTGGTATTGTTCTATTTGAGCCTAGAATCACACAACTTCAAAACACATTATTAAAGTATAAGATCACCTTACTTATATACTTAACATCCATCTTGTGTTCTGACGATGTGATACTTCTTATCCTATGTTTGGGGTAAACATACAACCTCCTTCCTGATTTCCGATAGCAAATTAAATCATTTTTTTATTCTTGAATACTTTATTCTTATAAATGATGTAGTAAAAAATAATTTGAACAAGTGATTCAAAATAAAAGAAATATGGGCTTGATAGTTGGTCATACGAACCTAGGCTCTATATAAAATAGAACAATTTGTCTGTAAAATAGAAGATTTTGCGCATTTTGAGCTACACTTACATTGGACAATAGGCCTCAACCATTAGAACCCCATCCAACACAAACTCAACAACTAGTTCAAACACAAAGACCCTGCATATAGTTTTTTCACCAACTTAACAACAAATTGAATCAAATAAAAGACTCTGCATACTATTTTTCAACCAATAATAGACTCTGCATATAAAGTAAATAAGGATTCAAATGGCTATTTTATCTCCAAAGAACAAAACTTGACCTCTTTTTCATATTCATCAAAGTTATTGATCATGGAGTTTCTTCTTCTTCTTCTTCTTCTTCTTCTTCTTCTTCTTCTTCTTCTTCTTCTTCTTCTTCTTCTTCTTGCTGCTGCTGCCAGTACAACAAATTCAATTGCCTACTAAACTGATAAATCTCACATGTCATTCGAAAATGTAAGGATTTACAATTGACACAAAAAAGTTTCCAACACTCAGGACATGCCCTATTTGGATATCCTTGTTGATCATCCATCAGTTTACCCATACAATCCATATAAGGGCAATCAATAACTAGTGGCAAAGCCAAAACTTTTATTAGTCGACTGGCATCTCTTACTCGGATAAGAAAATCAACCGGCATTATTAAATCGATATCCAAAATTTCCTTGCAATCAGAAGCAGGACACCTTATAGCAACCTCATGGATAACCTCGTTGATTTTTTTACCTATATAATTCTGTATGCATTCTTCACAGTAACGATGATTGCAATTGGTGCCCCACATCATTGTGTTTGACAGTGGAAATGCATCTTCACAGATTTCACAGAATGTACATGAAGATTCCCCCTTTTGAGTAATACTATTCTTTAGGTTAAGTGAATCTGGAATAACAAAATACTCAATTTTCATAGGTTTTTTACCAATACCATGATTAGAGCTTGATTCCAAGTTCTTACCAGAATGAAACTGAGCTGAGTAAAAGAGAATATTTTGCAACTCGATATCATCATCTCCGCTCTTGTAGCCATTGTTATTTTCAGTGATAGCGATGACATCAGAATTCAGTGAGGTAGGATCAACTTCGACTTCGCTGGAGTTCAAGATTTGCAAATCTGTTGATTCCATTTCAACTTGATTGGAATTTATGATTTGCAAATCTGTTGTTTCCATTTCAACTTGATTGAAATTCACGATTTGCAAATTTGTTGATTCCATTTCGACATCGTTGGCTCCGGCAGATCTCTGAATTTTGTGTCTTCTATGGAGTCTTCGAAAATTCTTCGACCATCTTGATGATGAACAACCTTTGTTCTCGATCTTTGTCTTCGGCTGCAAGAATTTGGATATGATAGGGCGCTTCATTCTGCCGTCAGTGGAACCCTAAATTTTGTTCCCATTATATATATATATATATATATACTATTTTTCAGGTTCTTGTATTTATTTTACTTTTTAGGGTTTAGAATTAATTTGGATTATATCAAATTCAAAATATATTAATACAATATGCGTGATTTGGTATGACGTGTTAGCCAAGTGAAACGGTCAATAAGATCATGCCACGTGTTGAAAGTGATACAACATGTCAAGTCAAATCAAACACGTATGAAAACACGCCTCGTGTACAACTTATGTGTTTCAACCATTAAACAACATAAACTAAAATTTGATTGGTAAAAAAAATCATCCTAATCACAATTCTTTCCGCTTAACAAGACTAACATGTTCAAAATAATCAAATATCATCATGTCAACTTCAGCCTAATCAATCGGAAAAAAAAAATTCCCTCAACACAATTGTTCTGTCCCAGCACAAGTGACATGTTCATTTAATCAAATATCATTATAGCAACCAAAATATGCTAAAAACAAAGTTGTCCTGACCATACAGGTTTCACCCTAGCAGAAGTTGCATGTTCTAGCTAATCAAATATTGTCATGAGAGTTTTAAACACGAAGGAAAGCAACTCGAAAAAAAAAGCCCCTATTGTAAGAGGCTGGTGGAAGGTGTGAGATCCGAATCACTATCTTAGTCTGCTTCTTATTCGGATGTATCACCTACTTCATTGGAAGAGTTCTATCCCTCAATGGGAGCAAGGAAGGACTGGTTAGATTTGATTGGTCAAGAAGAGTTTGTCATCTCTTCCATCTTGACACAAGGACATGCTTGAGCCAATCAAAATCATCAGGTCAACTTCAATATGATTGAAAAGAGTTTGTCCTTGTCACAATTCTTCTAACCTACAACTATAATAAGGATTTTCTTAATTTAACAGGCTAGAGGATCTCGAGGATTAAATGCTATAACTTCTCTATGAAGATCAAGGATGAGGGCAAACTAAATACCTTGGTATTCAAAACAAATCTAATGAAGGCAAATATAATATCAAGGTTTTAAAAGAACAAATTCACATATTTTTGTCCATCAAAGTGTTTTTTGTGAATCAAGTTCAAATTCAACACAAATTAGAAACTAAACACAAAAATCCTTAAATTTATATTCCAAGAAATATATAAGAGGACTACTAGAGACTTTAACACCAATTATTCTTAAATATAATAGCATGATTATTATAATATTTATCATTCTTATTATTTACTTGACATGAACTTTATTTTCTACCGCTCATTCTTTTTTTGCCAAGTATAAAGACTATTTTACTCTCGTATTTTTATTTTAAGTAACTCCGTTGACTTGAGAAAGGAACGCTCCCAACTGAAAAGGGAAAGGTAAAACAGAATTACAATTACCATATGCCTTGTTAGAAAATTAGATGGAATATATATATATATATATATATATAAAGGAAAACAATGAAATGAACAAAAAATGACTTCTGCTGCAGATTTATAAGAAAAGGAAACTTAGTAATGATCACCCGAGAAAGCATATTAATTTAAGAAAAAAAATACAAACTTCTAAGAAGCAAATGAACTTTAAAAGGAATAATAATATTCTGAACTAATTTCAATATGTGAAGCTTTGAAATCGATCATCAAAAGCACAACAATATGCATGCATGAAAGAAAACTTGAGCAATCATAATGGAGTTTTAGTTAAGTTGAAGGACAAATATGTTAAAAATTCTGATCCATTCCACTGTAATAGCAAAAAATCATGTCCACACCTACCACGAATTCAAAATTTTCTGTATATATATATATATATATATTAGTTCAATGTGTTCACATCGTTTCTTGTCTTATTCCCCGAAAGGTATTTGCAAAACTCTATTGGAGTGTCAATTCATTGTTACACAAAAAGAGCAATGATATCATTCAAAATTTAAGTTCGAGGGCCCGAGCTCCCCGTCCCAGCCAATCCCCCGTTGGATCAAGGACCGCCATGATCCTTATAATCTCGACCTTGACCTCGAATAGGTCTTTTGCCTCTATTTCGTACATTTAATAACGAGTAAAAGTTGAATTGTGAAGACGTATCAAAGACACTTTATCAAAATTTAATAGCGAGTAAAAGTTGAATAGTGAACACGTATCATAAAGTACATAACGTAAATATACTTAGATTGAGAAGATAAACTTTTTACATTTGTTTGATGATATTTTCTAAGGAGCCAAACTTACAACATAAGTGTGTACATTTCATTAACATGATTAAAAAAATATATATAATGCTTACTGAGGTCTGTTTTAAAAATATTTTTTTTTTTCTTCTTTAGCAATTTTTTAGTTTCAGCTTTGCACCTGAGATGTTCAAGACCATAAAGATTAAAAGATATTTTGATATATTTGATCATCAGATTTAAAAGTCTTATTTACTATCTTAAATTTTGTATCAAATTAAAATAGGTCACTCAATTTAAAACGGAGAATGTAGTATCAAAGTAACAGTCTGTTTGAATTGGCTTTAAAAAGTAGATTTTAAGTCAAAAATAAAAAATCAAAATGAAATGTCTTTTAAGTCAAAAAATAAAAAGTAGCTACTTTTGATTTTTGACATTGTCATTTTAAACTTATTTTAAGTCATTTTTTACATTGACAAACACTTCCTAATTTATTTTAAGTCATTTTTGAGTTATTTTAAGTTAATTTTTATATTTGTCAAACATGAAGTCAAAAACTGACTTAAAAATAAGTTTGACCAACTTTTAAATCAATCTAAACACCCTCTAAGTTTTTGAAAAGAAAAGAAAGTAACTTATAGCTTGTGCCATAAAAAAAGAAACACGTCAATAAATTTCAAAGATTCTAAAGAAGAAGAACCAAGGAAATTGTAAGAAATAATTTCTCTTTATATGAGATCATGTTTTATTCCAATTTTGTCACCTTAATAGTATTAAGGAATTTACACCTGTAACGTTGAGCTTGTAAGTTATCTGCAGGGGCAGACCTATGTGTAAGCGAGGTGCCACAGTACCCAATGAACTCGATTGAGATTTCGTATGTATATGTGTATATATATAATATGTACAACATATATTAAATTTGCCACCCCAATAACAAGTACATACATGGTGCGCGTGGTGAGAGGGCAAGTTTTTGGCTTCATTTTTGCGAATTCGATCCTAGAATTGCACAGTTTTATGTAAAACTGCATTTTTCCGTTCCTTTTGCCAAAAAGGCTTGAGCAAAGATTCGAACCCACAAAGCAGTATTATTAGGCCATCTGATATCAACTGGTATCAAGTTGTAAAAGTAATAAAATTGAACTTTGCTAACATTTTTTTGTTGTAATTTTTAGTGATTTTTTCCTTTCTTTTCTATTTTAAGAATAAAATATTACGTACTTCGTTTGTTTGAAATTTATGTGACACGCTTTCTTTTTAGTCTATTCCCAAAAATGTTATCTTTTTATTATTAAAAATAATTTAGCTTTAAATTGTTGTTTTTACCTTAATGAAATAATTTATAGTCACACAAATATTTAAAATTTATTTTAGACGATAAATTTCGAAGGTTGTAATTAGGATGGGGGAGTAGTATTTTCCTTCTTTCAACTAATTCTTTCTAGCTCCTCTCTTTCGTCCAAATTTCATAAACTCGATAATGAGTTTCTCTTACTCTTTGTTTTATTATTTAAATTATTTGGATGCATATGGAAAAATAATTTGGATTATCATAATTTAAATCTTTAGGTTTTAATTTATAAATAAAATACATGTTATAATAAATGGTAACATAGAAATCATACTGAAATCACATTTGATTTTTGTTTGGCCTTTTTCGATTGTCAATTGATGTGAGCCAATACTTCGTCTCTGTTATTGAAATTATGTATGTGAAATTCTTTGACCTCTTTATATTTAGTTTGTTACCTAGAACGTGAAGTATTTATAAATATAAATAATTATATCATCAGTAAGTCTTTTTAGAATAAGAAAACTTGTCGAGTGCAATTATAAATGTGATATATTTATTTATTTTGTATTATACTAACATTATTGGGAAAAAATATTCTTTGTACAAGTTATCATAGTTTTCTTTTTGTTGGATTCATTTATGGTCATAAACTGAAAGGATGAATAACTGAACAAATCATGGATCCACCTTTGGTTATTTGCCATTTTTTATAAAATTAAATAATCTCATTGATTCTTTAGTTCTTATATAATTGACCATACGGCGTACGCAATACCAATTGTCATTAAGTGCATAATTATTTATTGCATTGTCTGATCTCTTTTTTAATGCATTTAATTTTATAATAACTTTTGTAATATCGAATTCGTGCTGGCATGGATCAGTACCTCTAATTTCTATATATTAGAAAGGACAATTTCAAGTCCTTGAATTGAAGTTTGAAGGTATTAAAGTCTTTTAAAAAAAATTGCAAGATAAACTTGCTTTAAAATGTTGTAACTTTTGCATTGTTATTTGAACATAAGTAAGAGATCTTAAAAAGATCCTCCTTTTTCTATTTAATTACAAACTATGCCATGCCCATGGTGAATATGATGGGTCCCACTTTCTATTTGCCATAAATGTTATTAAAGTCTTACAAAAGATTTTGCAAGATAAACTTGTTTCAAAAAGTTGTATGTCTTGCTTTGTTTTTTGTACCTCAGCAAGAGCTTTAAGAAAAGTCCAACTTTTTTATTTAATTACAAATTTTGCCATGTCATTGAAGAATATGATGAACCTCACTTTTCTATTTGCCATAAGTATCATAAGACATGGGCTTTGGTCCACTTCCGTTTTTTTCCTCTTCCATTTGGCATAAATTTCATAGATATTTTTTCTCCGTTTCTATTTATCTATCAAATATAGTTAACAAATCAAGAAAAAATTCTTTTTCTCTTATTATACCTTCAATTTATTAACATTAAATTAATATTTTTTTAAAACGTAGTGAGTAAATATGTTTAAAATTTTATCAATTAATAAGAGTAAAATGATAAACTCATTATATCAATCATTATTTTCTTAAAAGGTGTGTCAAGTCAAAATTTCACAAGTCAAAAGGGTCGGAGGGAGTACATACTTCATCTGTCTTTTATTTATCCATTATTTAAAAAAGAAATTTTTTATTTTTATTGTCAATTTTCATATATTAAGAATAATTTTTTTTAAAAAATTATATTATTTTTTTAGTATTAATTAGTTAACCTATAAATTATTTTTTAATGAATATATAATTTCAAATATGACAAGTAAAAATGAGTTGACATAACATATAATGAGAAAAGATGGTAGAAGGGATAAATAATGAGAAGAATCAATTATAGGAATCAAGGAAAATGTTATCCTCTTATTGGCTGAGAGTTTTCTCGAAAATCAATTCATATCCACTAATTATAATTAATAAAGTAAATAGTAAATGTTATCTTTAATTTGACTCTTATAATAATAAAATAATATTTTACTTGTTTATTTTAATAAATTAAGAAAATTAATTATTTTTGCCTGACTTTATCATTATCGTTAAGTGATTCTATAAAATACTAATAGTCAAGTTAAACTCCTATATAATTGAGAGACTAAAATTAAATTAATTAGTAGAGTATGCACATTTTCTTTATTTTTATCCTAATTGTTATTTTAACGAAAATTTATTAATTTGACTCTTATAATAGTAAAATAATATTTTACTTGTTTATTTTAATAAATTAAGAAAATTAATTATTTTTGCCTGACTTTATCATTATCGTTAAGTAATTCTATAAAATACTAATAGTCAAGTTAAACTCCTAGATAATTGAGAGTCTAAAATGAAATTAATTAGTAGAGTATGCACATTTTCTTTATTTTTATCCTAATTGTTATTTTAACAATGATATATCAATAACAAATTTTAAAATATAATTAATATAATTATTTCGTAATATGTTTTTGGTAAATAAACTAAAAATAAGAACCTTGATGACTATTGAGAAAAATGTATCATATTTCGCTAATATATAAAATAGTAATACTATATATGTGTATAAAGTATCGCTTTAAGTATCTAATGGTATAATGTTTCTATGAGTCTAATAATTTATTATTTGACAGTCAACATCTATTCATGGATCGAGAGCGTATTCAATTTTTAGTATGCAATACTATGAGTATATGATTAACAATTACTTAGGATGTGTTTGTTAAGATTAAAAATATTGTTTTAGAAATGATTTCAAGGAAAATAAATATGTTTCTTATTTATTTTCTTGTTTTTGATAGATTGACAAAAATTATTATCCTAAAAGCATTTTTATATAATTTAGACAAATACTATAAGAGGTGAAGGTAGAGGGTAGGGATGTGTGTGGTGGTGGAGATGAAGATGGGGGGAGCTCCATATTATGGGGTAAAGATGAGGTGTGGTTGAAAATGGAGGAAGACATTATCAATGTAGAATATCATGTGTAACTTTTTTTTCATACGTCTATTATAGAAATCATTTCCTCATTTTAAAAGGATAAAAAAATATTTTCTAGAGAAAATATATTGCAAAGATTTTAACTGATCAAATATTAAAAAAAAAATTAACATTTTACATAACGAACACCACCTTAGATCCATCAAATTTCTTCTCCAATTTCACATAAAAACAAACTTGACAAAAAATCACATAAAAACAAACTTGACAAAAAAAATAAAATAATACTTAATAATATTGGTCCAGTGATTGCTTTCTAGTTATTATTAGAAATAACACTTATGGGTTATGATACAAATTGGCTATAAAAATTATATTTCAATTTTATTCTTTTTTTATTTATAATTTTTTAACTTTAAAATATGATAATGATCGATTTGACAACTTTCAAGTTGTTTTTTATTATATGAGTATTAAAACCAGCTTATAAAGAAAAAACTAAATGATCAAAATAAAAGAATAATTAAAATTTGAAGAAAACTAGTTTTGATGAAATTATATAAAAAGGATATGAATGTTAATATGCTATGATTAATTACAATGTATTAGTTTTTACTTTAAGACATCTATATTATAAGAAATGACATTCTTAATTCAAGACATCACTACAAAAGGTACATTATCAATAATATTTATTTAAAATATCTAAGTCTCAAAATTATATTATTATTTTTTAAAAAGAAAAACACACACGATGTATGAACGATTCATTAATCATTTTCAGAATTCATATTTACTTCAATTACCAAGTATATTGCATATTACTGAGAATCTCATAGTGTAACGTGTTGAAATCTGGTATCGGCTCTATATTACGCCAACTTGATAACATACGGATCATTACTCATATTTATTATTAATATATGAGATCTAAGTATATAATTTTATTTGATTATTATGTTTAAATAAATTTAAGCTACTTATTTGAATATTTTAAAATATAATCTAAAACTATGTTAATAACGACAATCAAAACTCAAAACACTTTAGAGATGATAAATATCAAAATATTATAAAAATCATATAGTTCATAAGTATCGACCCTATTTAATACCAATCCATGAGAGATATTATTAAATAATTAAGTGACGACTTAATTAACAACAACTCAAAAGAGTCACCGATTTGACAATTTGCGAATTATTAATTCATTATTTATATTTTCTTATTATTAATATGAGCTATAATAAAGTATTTTATTAATTATTGTATCTAAACAAATTTAAACTATATATAAAATAAATTTTTAAATATAAATAGTCAAAACTCAAAATACTTAAAAATTAATACATACATATTATAGAAATCATAAAAATAACTCAAGAAAACTTCAATTATTATAAAAACACCCATAACATGTGAAAGATAATACTCAAAAACACTTTTGAACCAAAGAAAACCCTCACATAACTTCAATTTCCTTAACATCTTTCTTAGGTTTCTCACTTTTAGGAATAGTAATTGTCAAAACACCATCTTTCATCTCAGCTTTAATCTCATCAACCTTTGCATCTTCAGGCAACACAATGCTATTATTATAATATCCATAACTTCTTGATGACCAAAATTCATCATCTGATCCTTCTTCTTCCTTCTCTTCTTTGTGTTCACCCTTTATTGTCAAAATTCCATCCTCAACCATAATCTTCACGTCGTTCTTGCCTAGTCCTGGAACGTCGTAACGGATTTTATAATTCTTATCATCCTCCTTATACCTTCCCAGTAATTGAGAGGGATTCAAGTTAAGGTTATCAAATATCTTGTTGATATTCTCTGTGGCTTGCAATAATGCATTTCCAAGTCCTGTTGGTAAGTTTTCTGTCCCAAAAAAAAAAAACAAATTCGGAATTTAGAGTCGGTAAATAGAGAGGGGGCAGCATATATATATAAATCTTGTGGTGCTAAAAATATCACCCCGAAATTTAAAAAAAATAATAATTGTCTTAAAATATTTAACTAAAAGTATACACAAGTAAAAAATAAAAATATCACCTTAAAAATTTATAAATACTCAAATATTTTGATTTTAACGATGTCACTAGAAAAGATAAGTTGGAAATTTTAGAATTGCAAAAGATAATGCTCCCTCCGTCCCATTTAACTTTAACACAGAATTTAAGAAAAACTTATGAGATCTAAAATAAATAATAAAAAATTATATGATTATAAATCATTTTATTAAGGAAAAAAAAAAGAAGATTCATGTTAAAAATGTGTGGGTTGTTTTCATACCGAAAAGAGCAGGTGCAAAGTGTGGTTCATTGCGTCTCCAAAGATTACCCCGGCGGCGTCTTCTTGGAAATAGCTTTGATTTTTTGGCACTATCGGAAACAGCTACTTGTTGTTTCTCCGATTTTCCATTCCCAGCTAAATCAGCTACTTGTTGTTTATCCGATTCTGTAGAAAAACGCCGTACAAGTTCAGAGCACCATCTCTGTTTCTGTATATTATTATTCAGATGCCTCACACTTGGATTTGATTTCAAAGCTAAGCGTGCCAAAGACATTGATATACTTTAATAAGAAGAAACACTCTGATGAGCTTGTTGGGTTCTAGCAATTGAGAAAATCAAGGCGTTTTTATAACCCTTTTTTTCAATTAAGTAGTTTCTAGGAGGTGCTTGATGAATGATGATGTGTGTAGTATAGTATCAAAGCTTTGAGAAGTTTCTTGCTACTTCATTCAGTAAAAGTGACGCCGTTTAGAGAATAAGACTGTTCCAGACACTTTTGGCCTCAAAACTACTTTCTAAATTTGTTGAAGGGTTATTAATATCAGCATAATTGCTTTTTACTTTTTTTAATTCTCGAAAAAATAGTATTTCTTAATTTAAAATATGTGAATTATTCAAAGTTCAAGAAAATTATCAGGATTTTTTTAAATATTTTTTGGATTTTTCAAATGTTAATGCATTAGATTCTTTAAAAATAGTGTATTTTTGAAAATTTTGATATGAGTGTAGTATTGAAAGTGAAGTGTCTGCGCAACTTAGCTTCTTTTTTTTAAATATATATCTTTCATTTAGTAGGCGTTTGGCCATGCGATATCATATCACGATATGGAATCGTGAGATGGAATCAACGTTTAGACATGCGATTTTACGCTGATTCCATATCATGAGATGTGATTCCATATTCTCCAAAAATCATGATATGGGAATTCCATATCATGATATGAGATATTTTTAATACAAAAATTGATCCACAAGTTTATATTTTGTTAACACAACCCCACATTTATATCTACCTAACCATTTATTTCATATATAAATAAAATTTATAATCACATCATTACTTTTTAAAATTTATTATTCTCACCGACATAAAATTTATTATTCTTTCCAACATATAGTCACTTTAACTCACACCAACCGATTGTTGAGTAATAAATTTGTTCTCTTCGTTGACTTCAACACCTAATTTATTACTTCTACCGTTTTGTATTTATTACAACTCAAAGTAACAATGTTGATTCGTCTTCTCGGTCACATGATCGAGAAATGCAAGTTCAACGTGAGGAATTTGTCTGTACTATTGGGGAGGATTATATTAAAGACTAGTACTCTACAATTTATGTTCAATTTTTTTATTGAATTAAAGTTAGATGAGATAGTTAATTAAGTGGAGAACAAATAGCTTTATAATAATTTATTATGCGATTTTATAAATTTTTGTTTATTTGATAAGATTGAATACACAATTGAGGCTATTTTAATAATTTTACAACTTATGTGATTCTTATGTTTGTGAGAAAATGTACAACACAAAAATTTCATATCACATGTCCAAACAAAACTTCAATTTCATCTCATAATACTTCATATCATAATTCCATATCATGATACCATATCGCATGGCCAAACGGAATAAGTTTCTTAATTACTTTTTACATTTTCTAGTAGAATAATTAGGCATAATCAAAAGGAAAAAGACACAAATATGTCACCGAACATTGAAAAAAGTCTATTTATGCCATTCGTTAAAAGTTTGGCTCATTTATGTTATTTTCGTTTGAAAAAAGACTCATTTATGTCATTTCTGTTGACTGAAAACACTTTCAATTTTACAAAATTATTTTTTACACGTGATCAATTATGTTTCAATTACGTCATTAATTAAATTATTTTCTAAAAGAAAACAAAACTCAAATATGTCAGCCAACTTTGAAAAAAGGTTTATCTATGTCATTCGTTAAAAGTTTGGCTCATCTACAAATAATGATATGGATGAGCTTTTTCCTCAAACGAAAATGACATAAATGAGCCAAATTTTTAACGAATGACATAAATGTCTTTTTCAAAGTTCAATGATAACCATCTCCAACCCACCTATATGTTACTCTCCATTCTCTTATTTGGAGAGTAAAATAGAGAATGGACATTCCAACCCACCTCCATATTAATCTATATTCTCTATTTATTTTGGAGAACTACTATTCACCCCTCTATTTCACATTTTCATTATTTTAATATTTTTTATTATTATTTTGTAATGAACATATTGTTTTACATTTAATGATATAAATTAAATATCTAATATTTGTAATTCTTTTTAAATATAATATAATATTTTAAGAAATATATTATTTAATATATACTATTTTCATTTCGAATTAATAGTATTTTTTTAAAAAAAATTATATCACTAATATAATTTGAAAATCTATGATTTGAACAATTTTTAGCTAAAAGGACAAAAATGCTCATTTTTAACTCCGTAATACATTAATAGAGCATTTATGGGAGCAACGTCATAATCTTGAAAGTTGATTATTTATGTAATTGTATTTCATTAATGGTTTCTTTTATTTGAATTGTCCATTAATTTGTATATTATAGAATACTTGCTTACAATTTATGTTATTAAATTTTTTAAAATAAAATGTAAATTTATATTAAATAAATAATTTGAAAAATAAAATATTATATCACATGAAAATTATATAAAATGATTATTTGGAAAAAAGAAAAAGAAATGATATATATTATGAAATAAGAAAATAAGAATGAAATAGAAATAATAATATAATATTGAGGAGAGAGAAAAAAAAATCTTTTCTAGAGAGTATAATAGAAAATTGGGTTGGACTTGGTTGTCTGAAAAAATAGAGAACTCTATATTTGGAGAGTAAAATAGATGGTAGGGTTGGAGATGCCCCCTTTTGAATAATAGTAAAAAATAATTTTTAATTTATGTCCTTAAATAATTTTCTTATGAAATGTGTCAAATTGTTACAATTCACTTGATATGGATTAGAGAGAGTATTATTTTTTCTATCTCAAAATACTTGTTTTATCTATTTTCTGAAAGTCAATTAATTAATTTTTAGGATTAAATTATATTAATTAATTTAATGTTTTTAAAATTAAAATTATGTGAAAAAGTTATAAGTTACAATATTTTTCTTATTTTTATGGTGAAAACGAAATAGCAGACAATTTGATTGACTTGTAAAATTTACTCTCAATCGATTTAGAAAGTATTTTTCTTCAAAATTTTATATGATAGAGCTATATATTTCTATTTTTTACTTTTAACTTCAATATTTCTTTTTGCCTTGTCATAAACAAATGTCTCCAAAAAAATACCATTTGTTGAGAGACCCCCTTTAGAAGTTTTAATTTGAAGCAATGATGAATACTTAAATTTTCAGAAGTTAGTGTCTGGATGAGTATACTCTTAATTATTCGTTACGTATACTACAAGAACCCTCTATACTTGCTTAATATAAAATATAATAAATACCCCCACAAATGTTATATTAAAAAAGGTATTTTAAAAATAAGATGAAACAAAGTATACTAAAATTTTAATAACTTGAGAATGTATTGAACATTGTATAAAATGCAAACGAAAAAATACAAGCACGTAACATATCCTTAACCGTCCGAATAGTACGTTCTGCCTGTCCATCAGTTTGTGGATGAAAAGCGGTGCTAAGATTTACCTAAGTGCCTAGACCTTTCTGAAATGATCTCCATAAATGTGATGTAAATTGAGCTCCTCGATCTGAGATAATATATAATGGAACTATGTGAAGGCGAACAATCTCCTGAATGTAAAGCCTAGCTTAATATTCAGTTGAATATGTTGTCCTAACTAGCAAGAAATGAGCAGATTTTGTGAGCCTATCGATAATTATCCAAATGGAATCAAACCTTCGTGGAGTGCGAGGCAAACCAGTGATGAAGTCCATACTTAGCATATCCCATTTCCATAATGGAAGCTAAATATACTGGGTTAGGCCTCCAGGCCTTTGATGCTCTGCTTTACCTTTTTGACACTTTGGACATTCAGCAACCATCTCTGCAATATTTTTTCATGCCATTCCACCAATAGATCTGTCGAAGGTCCTGATATATCTTCGTCGCTCCAGGGTGAGATGCATATCTAAAATAATGGGCCTATGAAAGAATATTTTTACGAAGCTTCCCAACTGCCGGTACACATAAGC
>JAJOOR010003803.1:0-40536 GCA_036250505.1 Solanum acaule | reverse complement strand
AGAGTTATGAAATATTTAATTGGAACAAAAAATTGTGGTTTGTTCTATAAAAAATATCCTGCTGTACTTGAAGGCTTTTGTGATGCAGATTGGAACACTTTATCAGGTGATTCATGTTCTACCACTGGTTATGTCTTTATTTTAGGTGGTGGTGCTGTTTGTTGGAGATCAAAAAAGCAAACTATTATTGTTAACTCTACCATGGAGGCTGAACTAATTGCTTTAGCTTCAGCTAGTGAGGAAGCGAATTGGTTAAGAGATTTATTATTTCAAATACCTTATTTTGAAAAACCAATTCCTCCTATTTTAATTCATTGTGATAGCACCGCTGCGATTGGTAGAGTTCAAAACCGTTATTACAACGGTAAATCCAGACCTATAAGGAGGAAACACAGTAATGTAAGATCATATTTGACAAATGGTACCATTAATGTTGATTATGTCAAATCTTGTGATAATCTTGCAGATCCTCTTACTAAGGCCTTAAAAAGAGAAAAGGTCTGGAGCGCATCGAAGGGGATGGGATTGAAGCCTACAAATCCTTGAGTCATATATGAGGAAACCCAACCTGGGGACTAGAGATCCTATAATCAGGTTCAAAGTGAAAAACTAATCATATGATGACTTGTTGTGAAAAATGCACTTGTTGACACCCAATTTTGACCCTCCCCGATAATAATTAATTTCCGAGTTTCTTAATTTTCAAATGATTTAAAATAATTGACTTTATAAAATCCAAAATATTTTTCAAGTTAGTTTAAATGGTTTGTCACTTTTTATAATTTTTCAAGGTTGTAGCCGATTTTGTTCGCAACAATCTCATATGTAGGTTTGGAGTGCCAGAATCCATCATTACTGATAATGGAGCGAATCTCAACAGTCACTTGATGAGAGAGATATGTGAACAATTCAAGATTATTCACCAGAACTCAACCGTCTATCGTCCCCAAATGAATGGGGCAGTAGAAGCTGCCAACAAGAACATAAAGAAGATTTTGAGGAAAATGATTGATAACCGCAGAGGTTGGCATGAGATGTTGTCATATGCTTTGTTGGGTTACCGAACGACTGTCAGGACATCAGTTGGAGCTACTTCATATTTGCTAGTATACGGAACAAAAGCAGTTATACCTGCAGAAGTTGAAATACCTTCATTAAGAATCATCCAAGAAGCTAAATTAAGTGATGCTGAATGGGTTCGCAAGCGGATCGATCAGTTAACATTGATTGATGAGAAGAGGATGGTTGCTATTTGTCATGGTCAACTATATCAACAGAGAATGATTCTTGCTTTCCGCAAGAAAGTAAGAACCAGAATGTTTGAGATTGGTCAGTTGGTTCTCAAACGTATTTTCCCTCACCAAGATGAATACAAAGGGAAATTCGCACAAAATTGGCAAGGACCCTACATGGTTCGTAAAGTGTTATATGGAGGTGCCTTGATCCTATCGGAGATGGATGGCACCGAATGACCGAAACCAATCAACTCAAATGCTGTCAAGAGATATTATATGTGAAGTTTCAGTTTGTATCATTTCCTTGTAATCGTTCTATTTCCTTGTAATCGTTCGATTTGCTTGTAATCACTTCGTTTAAAATTTTATCCCTCTTGTAATGAACTACGTTTGACCTGAATTCTCAAGAATTAGATACGTAGGCGACCTATGTCGGCCTCGGTCACCCTTTTGTCCATCTTTAATATTTCTTTGTATTTGAACTACGTTCGACCTGAATTCTCAAGAATGAGATACGTAGGCGGCCTATGTCAGCCTCGATCGATTTCTCTGTAATTTTCTTATTTTTGTTAATCCTCGAGAGGGGGAATTACGTTTGACCTGATTCCTGCCTCAACGGGATACGTAGGCGCCACAAGGGCTCGGTCATATTTCCCGTAAGATTTCTATTTCTATTGCTCTTTACAACGAGACAGAATTTTTGAGAGGGACTCAAAAATTCTCAAAAAGAGGATTTCTTCAACAAGTCAAGACTGAGAATGCGTTGATAACTGCAACTATGACAGAATTTTAAGAGGATCTCAAAAATTCCGTGATTTGCTCACCAACGGTTAAAGATAAGCCAAGACAGTTAACTGGGACATAAATTTTGAAGATCGCCTCAAAATTTCAACAAGGTTTATCGGCAGCTTAGAACAACTCCGAATACTTTCCAGCAAGTGATCAGATAGACTTTAAAAATGTTCATTAAGCTCAACGTGACATGACACTTGGCAGTGACCTTTTCCAAATATTATTTTTTGAAAATTTATTTTCTTAAAACTTTTCTTCCGTGTTTTAACTATTTTCGCATAAAAATATTTTGTCTTATCTATCAAGAGGCGGGAGATCGGAAAAATCAACTGGAGATAGCAAGACAAGGAACAGACAACTGAAGAGATCAACACATATCAGTTCTTTTTTTTTTCCTTTTTTTTTCTTTTTTTCTACTAACAATTTTTCTGTGGATGTAGGTCTATAGGTTTACCTCAAAATCAGCATATTCTTCCATTCAATGAGTTTGGAGAAGTCAAAAGGGCGAAGTGCTCCCCAAAATTGACAATTTTTCTGTGGATGCAGGAGATATTTCATGCTGCTTTTATCAAAGATTTTGAAATATGAATAACGTTATTTCATTCAATTCCCAACAAGGCGAAGTCTATAATGAACGTACAATGTTCAGAAATGGACAAATGAAAACCCCGAGGAAAGACACTTTATTGTTTTCCCTCAGCTAAAGAAACTTGGAGGGCATTATCTGCATACATGATAATATCTCCCACCTGAAGGGTCATTTATATTGTATTGACAAATGAGCTGATACCACTACTCCAAGAGTCATTTTTTTTATATTGTCAATTGAGACGATACCGCCACCAAGAAGATACCTAGAAGATCACGTACGTTGTCCGGTGAAACATTATCTTCGTTCGGTACCAGGGATGGCATCATCAGAGAGAAAAAGTCATGCATAGCAAGAGAAAGCGGTCATGCATAAAAACAGAAGAACTCATGCGTAGCAAGAGAAAAGGCATGCATAGCAAGAGAAAGAAGTCATGCATCGCGGAAAAGCCATGCATAGCAAAATGAAGAAATCATGCATTGCAAGAGAAAGAAATCATGTATTGCAAGAGGAAAAGTCATGCATCGCGGGAAGAGATTTATGCATCGCGAAAAAGAAGTCATGCATCACGAGAAAAGATTTATGCATAGCAAGAAGAAGAAACCATGCATAGCCAGAGAAAAGAGATTCGTGCATTGCAAGAGAAGATTCATGCATCGCGAGAAAAGAGGTTCATGCATTGCAAGAGAAGATTCATGCATCGGGGGAAAAAGATTCATGCATCGCGGGAAAGGAATTCATACATCGCAAGAAAATGATTCATGCATAGCAAGAGAAGGAGTTATGCATCGCAAAAGAAATATTTACCCACCACAAGAGAATCAACATCAACTGCATCATTTTCCTTTTGCAAAGACGACATCAAGAGAACCATTAACATATTACATCAGCCTATTTTATTACTTCGACATAAAAAAAAGAGTACATTGAAGATTATATTGCAAATATAATCCATAGGCTTTATTTGCGTTACGTCAAACTCAATGGAGTTGACGTCATATGTTCAAGAAAAGCAATTAAGTGTCAACACGGTAACAGACACTATCTCCCATTTGAATTGCATTTTATGCTAATGAATTTTATCTCAGTCTTTGTCGAGAGCATCCGAGAGGATGAATTCTCAAAACAAATCATAGGTGCGGACAACATCAAAAAGGATGCAGCACAACGTGGAACCTTTTCTTAGCAGCGAACTGGGACATAGTCCAAAGTGGAGTGCCAAACTCTTAGGACGCGAGCAGAGGAGCGACTTCCACCACAATCAAATCACACCCCTGTTAAAAGGCATGTGAGTTTTTCTTAGGTTTATCGGTTTCAGTTTCGAATCCGGAAATTTTTGGGTCCACCGGAAGCAGTTTTCCAATATGAGTGACAATGCACCAAGAGCTTTGAAAATTATGTCCGTGTAAGTTCTTAATTATGGGTGTGAAGCGCGCCACACTCATAGCCAAGAGGTTGCAAGCCTTTTTTTCATACTCGACTTACTTTGTCATTTTCTAGAACCAAAGGTTATCTCGCATAATAGATTTTCTTTTCAACCGATCGAATCGAACTACAAGCAGCTTGATTCCCTAAGTTGGGGGATATGAAGGCGAAATCAATGTTGAAAACTCAGTTGTACCCTGACATTCGCTCTCAAATCTCACTCCTGAGCGTTCCGGTCTCTCCATAATTTGATATCGGGATGACTTTTGAATTCTTTCAAATCGTGCGTCAAATCAAGCGTATCGAACTACAAATAACCTGAATTTTCATATAGCCTGAGATGTGTAGGAAATCCCTTTTCGGGGTTCGGCCATAATTCTTGAAGTCCGTGCCAAATTACTTTTCCAAAAGATGGAGATGTAGTCGGTCAAAATTGGATTAGTCAATTTCATTTTCCTCGAATCTCTTGCATCAATCCAAGTAAAATAAGGGACAGTTGTTGACACCCAATTTTGACCCTCCCCGATAATAATTAATTTTCGAGTTTCTTAATTTTCAAATGATTTAAAATAATTGACTTTATAAAATTCAAAATATTTTTCAAGTTAGTTTAAATGGTTTGTCACTTTTTATAATTTTTAAATAATATGTGTATACTTTTGAACTTTATAAATATTCAAAAATCGTCTCAAAATATTTTGTTTAATTAAACATTTGGTTAGTTTGTTTAGTTATTTAATAGTTTACAATTTTGAGTTAATTAGTTAGTTTATAATTAATTTAATTATTATATAATTATGTGTCTAATTAGTATATTTTATTAATGTTCAAAAATTGTATCAAAAGGATTTTAGCTTTATTTAAACATTTGGTTATTTAGTCGTTTATATTGTTAGATTAATTAGTTTATAATTAAGTTGATTATTTTATTTCGTTAAGATTAATAAACTCATTAATTAATTTATATTAATTCGTCTTATTTAATTACTAGCCGAATTTACTAAATGAATTCAATTCGGCTACATTCCTAATTCATCGGCTAAATTCGTAATGTAATTGACCACTCAATTCGGTTAAGATTGTAACTTACTAGCCATTACATTTTTCTCAACCAATTAAAGGACCAATTTTGGGCCTTCTATGTTTCATGACCAGCAGCCCACATTCCAACAATTCCATACATTACATTTCAACAACAATATAATAATACAACAGTACCAAGAGCTCCCTGTACGTTTGGTCTCTTCTTCCGTTACTGTCCAGCGACATCAATTCCAGCCGGCCCACATTTTAAACCCCGACCCAGCCCTTTTCTAATTCACAAAGAAAATCAAAAGTGATTTCCAGCAGCTTCCAAACGTCTCAGCAACAATTCACGGCGTCCTCTCATCTGCTCCAAACGACATCAGCAACAGCGAGCAAACAACGTCGAATACAAGGCGAAATCACGAAAAAGCAGCGAGGAACGCAGTACACTGCTCATCTTTGTCGTCTCCTTCACGTTCCCTCAAAACAGTGCAGTCGCAGCAGCTGCTATAACAGCGCAGTGTCGTCCTTAAAGACGTGGGATCGAGACACGTAGCACCTCAAGGACGACAAAATCGATCAAGATCGTCGATTCGCCCTTTCCCCTTTCGAAATTGGGCGAAATTGCAAGAAAGGTTGTCTCCCTAAAATGGTGAAAGAATGGTGAGTTTTGAATTCGAAAATGGGCCTCGAATTCGGATTCGTCGGTCCTTCCCCCCAATTCGTGAACCCTAATCTCCTTCTATATATTCTTTTTTTTTCTTATCAGTAGGGGGGAAGATTTTTGGTTGGATTTTTTTAGTGAAAATACAAGAAAGAGCTTGAACACAAATACTTAAAATACACACCAAACACATTTCGAAAGCAGATGATACAATATTTTGGTGTTCGGGTTCAATTTTCTACTCGAATCTCTTGATCACCATTCGTGTTCGAGTTCTTAAGGTAGGAAGATCGGCTCCTCGCTCGTCCCGTCCCAATCGCTGCCCTCGAAAAGGTAAACTTTTCCTTGACCTTAACTCGTTTTGTTGGATGTTTTGTTTTATGAACTGAAACTTTCCATGGATTCTTTACCCTTCTTTGCTCGAGTACCTCTCTTTTTTCTTAGTTCACTTTGTTGTTTAATGTTTAGTTGTCTTAGTTCGAGTTGATCTATTTTAGTTGTTTGTAGCATGGAACATGTCTCTGTATATGTCTTATGCTAAAAAATATTTTTGATTAAGAGTTTTGGTTTTCCCCTTTGATTTTAGTATCCCATTTTGCTTCCTTGTTGCTCATCTTTCTTGTTCAGTCGGTATTTGTTAAGATGGTTAGAATGATGTCTTATTTTGTGTGTTCAATCTTGTTGTCTATCCTCTCTGTGCTACAAGTTTAATAGTTAGCATCTTCGAGTCTTCTTCATGAGCTTATGGGAAAGTTTTTTTTTTTAACTTGTTTAAGTTTATTTCTCATTTTTGAGCATCTTTAACGCTTTCAAATCTATTAATGGGTTTGCTCTTAACTCTCTACGTCGCTTTGATGTGTCTCTTTTTCTTTTTTTCATCTCCTCCGAGTTTTCGAAAGTCTAGCATGTTGCTGCCTAGCTTACCTTGCTTTACTAATGTTCGTGTCTCCGTTTCGTGTAAATTCTAGTCAAAAAAATGTTGGCCATTTACAGTTTAAGTGTAAGTTCTTTAGCATGCTTCCCTTATCTTTATCGCATTTTGGTTTACAGGAGGCCTGTATTAGTCTCTTCAAATATATCTTAACCTGCTTTAGCATCAAATATTAAGATCATGTTGTTAGATTTGAGTTTAAATTATGTCGGTTGGTGTGGTGTTTAAGTACTAATTCGGTGCAAGACAAAATGTGGTTCATTTTTGTGGTTAGTCTGTTCATGTGGGATTTCATTGTCTCGGCTAGTTCAAGCAGTTGAATGCTAATTGCATCTTGTCGGTTTAGCTACTCCCTTTTTCCAAAATTTGAGTTAATTTAATATAGTTTATTTGAATTATTCTGTGACAATGATTTATAAACTAGTTGGACATATTTTGTATATAATATTTCACCATGACTTGTTTGCTTTACATTTATTAAATTGGTCCAAGATTCTTTTCTTTTTCTTTTCTTTTATGTTATGACAGTGTTTCTCCAAGTTTATATTCTAATGTCATTTGAAAACATGTGTTAGTTTACATTGGATTAAATGGAAAATAAAAGCATGATGTCTCTTTTCCTTTTTAAATTAGTTGAGGTGTTGAGCATTTTAGGGTGATCATTCTTGATTTGTTTATTCCAGTTAACTCTTTTATTTATCATTCGGATTTCTCTTGGGACTTTGGAATGATTAGACGTCTTAGTGCACTTTTTAATCTCCTTTAAGTTCCTTCAGTTATCGATATTAGTCCAAATGCTTTACCCTTTTTTTTACTTGTTTAATTGTGCTTGGATTCTTAAGGTCTGTAAGATCGGCCCCTTTGAATACTTACTAATTCGTTGTTTTTTTTTTGCATGTGAAAAATGCCCGAGTTCACCATTACTCTTTTTCCTACCTTTGCATTTTCTCATTGGGCCATGGAGGCCCAATTGCCTTTTGTCCGAGTCGGTCAACCATTAAAATTGACGAACATGTCCCGGAAGAATATATTAGCAGACTGGAGAACTGAAATAATTGGGCCAAAGGCCCACTCTTAATTCCAAATTGTACTTTGTTATTTTTGGGTCTGATCCCACTTATCTATTGTTTTGCTAGAATTTAGGACAGGTGGAAAATTGGGCCTAAGGCCCAAAAGAAAGAATGAGTACTTTGTGTTAGTCTAGGACAGGTGCAACTCAAATGGGCCGAGGGCCCAAAATGAAAATGAGCCCAAATACTGGTCTAGGCGGATAGAAACCAGATTTGGGTCCAACCCTCTTTCCCTCTTTACTTTACAGTGTTTGTCTTGCTTGTTAGTATTTGTCGTTAATCTTAGAGTCGAAAAATTCAAATTCCCGAAAGACGCTCATGTCATTTTAACAATTTAACTAAATCGATCATCTTTTAAAAGACTTAAAAGAATAAATTTTGAGAAATATCTCACTTAGATCGTAGGTCAATATTTCCCTTTTCCCCTTTTAAAATCGTCTCAACTATAAAATAGTTCAATCATTCTATTTAAATTAAGTCAAAGTATTTTTAGCCAAAAATTTAATTGTCGGATAACCACATTAGTGGATATTCTAGGTGCTTTTAAAACCTTCCTAGAATGTTAATAAGGACCTCGAACCCCTTTACAAGTTTTCACTAGATTCTTGTTTTAGTCTTGTGGATAAAATAGTTTTTTTGATTTTTCTTTAAAAATTAAGTGGCGACTCTTAAAACCAGTCTAAATCTTTTTTTTAAATAAAACAGCACTATCTTTTTATTTCCCTTCCTATGATGTGAGTGCATTGTTTCCTGTAGTTTGTGAAGGTTGAGTTGATAAAACTCTTAATGAATATTTGTAGCCCGTATGGGTGGAGTGTTAAGCTTACAGGAGCACTCTCGACAGATTTCACCTATGTGATGTGTGGAAGTAGGTCGCTTCCTATGAGAATTGGGCTTATTCTCAAAAGCACTAATGAAACCGGGATAGCACATGGCCATTACGTGCTGGCTTTAAAGCTCATGTCAACACCTTGATTATTATGTGTGAGCAGTGATATTTTATTTCCCTTAAGCAGTCATAGTTCAAGTCTGAGACCACAACAACTCTGGAGTAAAAGTTATTGTTTCACTAAGTGGAGGTTCAATGCAGAGCACACCTTCATTTTGCATAGTAATCTTCCTTCAACTGATAGACTCTCTTATCTAATATTATAATGAGTGGGGGATTGTTGGTTTTGGAGCATTTTAATATTAAACAATATAGTTAAGATGCACATTCCATTTCCAGAACGTTAGTCTCTTTTGCATTATCCTTGGAACAATGTATTAGGAGGCTTAATTACATTGATTATGCCGTTTCTGACATTTTCATTTGGTGCACATTATTGTGCCATTGTGCAACTCTACATTCTGCCCGGCCCGTTAGTGGCATTCTTCATTCTTCCCGTTAGTGGCATTGGATGCACTCACTTTATTTCACACTTTATTCCCCATTATTCTTTGTAACCTATGTAACTCCTAAGACCATTATCTTCACTATTTACTACCCCATTATCTTTCTATTTATTGCTAGGAAGACTTCTTGTAGTATAAATAGTGGTGGTCTTCATTTGGTTTGTGACACACAACATATGAGAAAAATATAGAGTGAAAGAGTTAGTCAAAAAGAGAGTTCTTATTAGTTGAAGGGAGGTGTTCTTTTTTGTGGAGCTTTGTCAAGTTATTTATAACTTTTTCTCAATTTGTACCACCACTAATTTCAACAATCTAATTCATAATTCAATTTACTTTGTTATAAATAAAGCTAGTACAAGTAAAAACATCTCACAAACTTTTGATTATTCACAATGATTAATTCCCAAGATAAACAACTTCACTTCCTATTAATAGTACTATTGTCCCAAAGCCAAATAATACCTTTAACAAATTTTGCAAAATTATTAGCTCATCATGGAGATAATTACAATGCTTCTATCAATGAGCATAGTTGTTTGAAGTGACTTGATTCAATGAATTCAAACTGTCATTTATGCTTCATTTGGTAGCCTTTGTCACATTTCATTCTCACAAATAAAAGAAATTGGATTAGGTTTGGAATCATCAAATGTCCCCTTTATATGGATAATTAGGGAACTAAATGTTTCATTAGAAGTTGATAAATGGCTAAGTGATGAGAATTTTGAAGAGAGGGTAAAAGGAAGAGGCATAATTATCAAAGGGTGGGCCCCACAACTTTTGATCTTGTTTCATCCGTCAATTGGATGATTCTTAACGCACTATGGATGGAACTCGACTTTAGAAGGAGTTGCATGTGGTGTACCGATGATTACTTTTTCTATGTTTGTTGAACAGTTTTACAACGAGGCGTTAATTGTTAATGTATTGAAATTATTTTATTTTATAATTTCAATTTCTTCAATTTTGGTCTAAATCACAATTCGAATTCACTAGAGTTTAAGACACAATAAACAATATTGAATGAGTGTTTATCTCATGAAATGGTATAGTTCCAGTATGATAAATATTTTTGTATACTCTTTATTAGCCTTTGAGTTAATATGTTAAAGAGTGTTTCCTGCTTAATTTAGTAGCCATTCTTGTCCATCTATAAATAAAACATCCATGTAGAGCCCAGAATAACTTCGACCAAGAATTTAGCTTGATCTAAGTAAATTGTCTTTCTTAGATTTCAAAATTCATAAACTCAAAAGGCTAACTCCGACTATAATTATAGGTTATAGGTTTGACTTGTGAAATCAACCTTTAATTTCTAGACCCTACATGACAATGCAGGATGCTTCGTAAATCAAATTATACACCCTTTTCTCATGAAGTGATTACATGTAAATTTCGATGATAAACATTATTTAGTAAACAGATCATCGTAGTAACACATGATATATATATGAATTCTTTATTGCCAATATGGTGAGTACATAATGAAAGTGTAATGCAATGTTATTACTCATGTGTTTGTTTATTTGGAAAAGTTGAATACTTCAAAGGTAGGGTTTGGACTTAGGCAGGTGGAATTAAGTATATATATGGCATACCAAAAAAGAGCACTTTGTTCAACCAAATGATGATTATGCCATGATAAATAATAGCATCTATAGATCAAATATTGTTGTACAAAAGCTATTGAGTTTCCGCAAATCAATCTAGCACAAACAGACAATACCTTGATAGTTGAATCAAGAATGTTTTGCAATCTATATGTACATAATCACAGTACATAGTAAATGAAAGTCAATGTATCAGTAAAAAATAAGAATTAGCGACGAACAATTTATGTAACTAAATAGGAAAATATTGAATAAATGTTTAAGAAAAGAATAAAGGAAGGTAATGGCAACACTAATTTGATATTAAGAGGTGGTGGAAATTCATTCAGATATCAAAACTCTTTGTGGGCTAAATTTATTATCTGACATATAAACATGCAACCAGCTATAACTTTTGAGTAATAAGAACCTTCTTTACAAAAATTTGATACTCTCAAATTCATCCCTCTTTGATAAAATAAGACTCAAATATACATATGTGATCAGAAATCGCTCTACAAAATGGGGGGAAAATCATATTTGGCTACCTACTACTCATCTGGTGCATCACTTTCCGTTTCAGTATCAGTTTCAGTTTCAGTTTCAGTTTCAGCTTCAGTTTCCTCATGCCGAATGATTCGACATTTAGGGACCATTTTTTCCAGCATACATGTTCCTTTGAAGGTAATCAATTGCCAACAGGTTTTTTTGTAGCTGACAAGCTGCAATGTAAAACAGTTGCTTAGAAGATGAAATAAAAAAGGGCAATCGTTTTGTATTTGAAGAAAAGATGCAGATATACCAGATCTGGTGGTATCGCTTTTAATCCAAATTTCTCGGTCCATATTGACATTGCTTCAACAGCAGAAGGAAGTATAAATCTTCTAACATTCAAAAATGCGAGCAACTTCTCTATGCAGGAGAGGAGCAACTGAAAGTAACCCTATAAACAACATTCAAAGCATACAATTCTCAACTTTTGTACATTTCAAGAACAATAGCAGAAGAAATATCACTCATAAGATGTATTTCACGATTTCTAATAAGCAAGAACAATGATTTCCCATAAAAGCATCATCAGAATTCACAATCATCTGGCCAACGTGAAAATGTTAAATGCATTATGCTGCCAATCAATGTTTCCACCATGGCAAAATATGAATTAGGATTAGAGTGGATGTTAAGGGACATCAAGTTTAGATCTAAAATGTATCCTAGTATTTAAAGCAACAAAAACTGAGAGAAGGTCATCTGATAGAAAATAAATGGTGTCATTTTCCTGAACAGTTACACAGCTTTACCTGGCCCTGGCTACCAATACGTGTTGCCACAAGAGGAAGCTCTGCCATATCCTGACCAAAAATACGGAGAATCCCTGCTGATACTACTATTGAACTGCATGATAACCAAATAGCCTCGTAAGTTATGGAAAATGTGCTTTAAAATGAGAAGTTTCAAATGAAACAAATTGCAACACAGTTCTTACTTTACTGTCAATATAGCACAGTACATCCCCCCAAAGTCTTGGCCCCTAATATTCCTTCTGCAAGGAGAAGAACAAATATCATAGATAACAATGCAATGGCAAGATAAATGAAAAATCCAGTTAACTCAGCATAATAACAAAGAAATTTACCCATAGACCATAGATGGAATGAAATCACGTCCAGTTGCCGAATCAACAATAGGATCAAAGCAATCCTGAAAAGTCATGATGATGATGATTCTAACTTTTCCACTCATTTTTCATTGGAAAAATAAAAGATACAATCTAAAAATAGTTTTAGAACCCTTTAAGTAAACAGAGAAAATCCAAAACGAACTATTCACTAAACATCGCAGAATAAGAAAATCACAAACATCTATTGGAGCATACAAGAAAAGAATATGATGAAATAACATCAAGAGAACATTAAATCAACTCGGACTACAAAAGGAAACAGCAGGTAAAATTCCACGAAAGAAAGCTATCATGAAAAATAGGCATGACAAGTCTGTTTCGCATGATTAGCAAATTGTTTGAAGCACCGATTTTCATTTCTTAAAATTAAGCTTAATTAGGCAACATCAAAATCACAAAACCAAAGTTCAAAAAACTGATGCACGAGCATAAAACTGAACCCTACTCAACAACAAACCCATCCCATCTAGATAAGTGGCTAAACCGTCTTAAGCAACATCACACAGTCAACGTGGTTATCATATCCTAAGTCTGCTCACTGTAAGTTTGGACAAAATAAATTCAGGGCTAATGCTTACATGGAAGATTGAAACAGCTTCTGCTAATAACACTCTGGTTTCACGAGAAGTAATTTTGCCACTGATAAGTCTCCATCTCACATCTAGATCACCAACAAAATCCATACGTTTTTCCTTTAGCTTCATCCTTACTGCACCCAGGCAAGATTCTGACAGTTTCTCTTCTCCTGAGTTCAGTGAATTTTGCAGTGCAGAATATATCCTCTTGCAATCCGCACAGCAGAACCATTTTCCTTTAGGCAACTCCTGTTACAAGTTGCATTAAATTTTAACTTGAGAATCCATAAGTAAATAATTTTAAAAAGGAAAAGAAAGAGAAAAAAGGGAATTAAACAAAATAAAGGAGCAGGAATCGTGGACAAAAAATGTAGATCTTCCATGAAATAATCCTAGAAATGCAAATGGACTAACCTTTAAATCTGCTATCTTGCGTTTCTTCAAGCAGCCAACATGATATTCCTTCTCGCACTGGATATGAAAGGTAGGAAAGGATTTTAATCATAGAACTTGGTCGAATAAGGGATTTATAAAAAATGTAGAGGAAATACCTGGTCACAGAGGATAACCGTGCGTGGACCAAATCCAGACTTGCTAAAATCATAACACCTGTATACAAAAAATATGCACTTCATCATACTACAAAAACTAAGACATTAGGCTTTGAACAACTTCGCAAAGCAGAACAACTACCTGCATAAAGCACATGCTATAACTTCTGCCTCTTCTGGGTTCTTGACAGTACGCATGCAACGCTTACTTATTTGATCTATGGGGTCAATACCAGAAATCCTCCCAGCAGCAATGGCATTAGCATTCTGCTCCACAAACTTCCCCCTCTGAAACTTGTTTTCACAATACTTACAGTACCATTTACCACGGGGAACAGCCGACAATGATGCACACTCTGCATAGATAATTGAAAACACACATTAATGCCACTTAAATGGAATTTTGAAATCTTAACAACAAAGCAGCCAGAATTTCTAAGTGGTGAAAGAAAGAAAAAAGAAACAAAACAATGGCTATGTGCTGCTCATCTAAACGGAGACACAGCTTATTTGTCATTATAGGCAAATATATAGGATAAGTAAACAACTATAGGTGCCTTAATTTTTTCTTTCTTTTATTTTTATAGATAAACAGACAGTTGTGTACCCAAGCCTTGATGGGAAGAATTACCATGTGCTTTGTGTGGAGAGGGGAGCAGCTACCCGGACACCACCGTCATTAAAAAAAAAATAGTAACAGATACTTGTGATAATAGATTTTATTTATCTCCTTTGCTAAGGTAGTGGGAGGAGGAGGGGGGTTGTGCCCCATTTGACTAACTCGGTGCTCTAATGCCAAACCACAAATTTGTGAGCAGATGTCATGAACTGACCCAACACATCTTCCCAACACCACAACTAAAGATGATAATGTCGTTTCTTTATCTCTTTTGCCTATCTTACTTACGCCTTTCCAGTTCCTCTCCCCATCCTCCTTTTTTTTTTTTTGGGGGGGGGGAAGGGGGTTGTGTCCCAATGTCTAACTTGGTGCTCTAATGCCAGACTACAAATTTGTGAGCAATTGTCATAAACTGGCCCTACACACCTCCTCCATCCCCACCCCCCTCCAAACCATTAAAAAAAAAGAGAAGAAAAGCTAAGTAACACATGGGGTGATGACATAGAATTTGATGGTCTTAATCATCATACAGGAAAAAAACATGCACAAAAGAAAGTGTTGGTGGATATATCAAGGAAGGCCCTGCAACTCTAACCTTTATGGAGGGCCCTTGGACATCCATCACAAAGAACCAGTATTCCATCATCTGCGCATATGATGCTCAGATCATCACTGTCTTTGACAGAAGACTTACGACCTCTCAATAGGGACATAGCAAATTCATGTAGAGACACTCCATTTGAAGTGTAAATGTATCCATAGCTGCAGAGACATGAGACTATGTTAAACATCTAAATGGGAATGTGTCAGAAGAACTAGGTAAGCTAACAGCTAAAGAGGATAAAGATCCCTCGAAAGACAGCTAAACAGAAGAATGACACTGACGGTTTTTTGCGCGACGCCCAACCTGCATGAGCTTCAAATTGTGATGGACTAACCTAACCATGACAGGAAAGCAATCATTATGTCTTACGTTACGGTTACAAAACCCTACACAAAGAACCAAGGTTTTCATTTTTTGGAAGAATTATGCAAGCTACAAAAATTGTACCTCAGAGTTGCAGCAAGAACAAACTATACCAGATCCCTGCTTATAACCGACAAGCAATTTCTGCCAATAATAAATGAGCAAATAACAAATATGTCACAACAAACCATATTTAGCATCTAGTACTTATAATATGTCTCAACTACTAAGGAAAAGGGTAGAAAAGGGAATGCCCAGTACCTTTCCACGAGAATAATAAGCAACTTCAGTCCCATCGGGCAGTCCACCTTCCTCAAAAACCAACCAATGCATTTTCTGATCCCTAAATGCAATGACATTGACTATAAGAAATGTGCTGACAGATGAAATCCAAATGTCAGAGGAATGGTACCAACTTCTTTGTAATTTTCCATTGGGTCCTAGAGTGTACTGAAACACCAAGAGAACCAATTGTTGAGGAATTTGAAGCTGCAATGGATTTTGACAATCTGAATTAAAGAATACAGGCACCATACAAGTGAGAGGTAATATTTCATATAAAAGAAAATTAGTGGCAATTGACTAGCCAAATATTCACCAACTTTTTTGAGATCTTGCTCTGCATTTTATCTCTGAAAGAGTTGCACATCGGGGCAGCTTCATTTGAGTGTGGAGATAGAACTGGATTGGATAACCTTGATGGTTCCAAATAAAAGTGTGTAAGAGAAAGATTGCAAAGTTTAGCATTTTTACCCAGAAAATTTGATGTTGCAGACAAAGCAAAAGTGAAAATATCAAACAGAGAAATATTGAGTATCATAACATACTTGTTTGGTGTCTTCAACTGATCCTTCCTTCCTGAGATTGTATGTGCTGAAGATATTCTAAGGGACTTTTTCCTTGAACATATTTCCACAGTCCTTAAAACAATAATAGAACATCATTATTACATGTTTCCTAAACCATTTAGTCATGTTGAAAAAGTTCATTGCGTGCAAAATCAAGCAGAATTAGTCAATCAGAAAAGATACCAACTTTTTCTTTTTTCTTCCTCTACGCCTTTTTAGAGAAGTATCTGACGCAGTTGAAGCTTCAGAGGAATTTATGTTCAGGATAGGCTCAGATATCCTAATTTTGCAAAAACAAGATCGGCAATGTCATAACAACAAAAGCAGAGACTACTGAGAGCTTCTGAGTATGCAAAAACATCTATACAAACAAAAGAAATATAAATTGCCGCATGACCATTCCTTAAAGGAAATCAACTAATGCTTACATGGAAAAACCATAAGTTCAACTCTCAAAAAGATATCAATAATAAGGAAACGTGAATTGTGACAAAGAGTCCTTTGGTTGATGCGATTAAAAGTATTAAATCCATGACACTTGTCCAAGAGAATGATAAATAGTTTTAAGTTCATGACAAGCACCAGTTGATTCCATTTATCAGAAGCATTATTGCATTAAATCCTAAAAGCCAACTGAGAGCAGTCATGCCAAATAGATTTTAAAGACCATGCTCTTCCTATACAATTTAGGCTTTTGCTAGGACACGGGTTTGAAGTTTATGGATTCCTACGACATCTTTAAGTTAATATACAATTATAACTAAGTTCACTGTTAGGGAAGGCAATGGGGCAGGCGTTGAGCTTAACCCGCCCCGCATAAGTTTTTTTTTTGTCTTTTTATTTGCTTAACTATTTAAATATTTGTAAATTGACCATATACTAATCCGTACTTACACACATAGACAAAATAACTTCACTCTTCTCTTAAGCCAAGGTTAACAAGATCTGTCACTGTCTTCATCTACTGTTAATTGCTAAAAACAATTAAGCCACACATGCTTATGCACACATGTAGACGTTAAGAATTAAGATTGACAAAATAAGGCATTTACCATTTAGTTAACCTCTTCAAGTTAATGTTACTACTGATAAACAATCACATCCCATATTTAAATATTTACAGAAAACAAAGCATGCAAGCTGGAAGGATTAAATCACTAATTTAGTTGACTAAAGACTTGTTCATATATCAACCCGCCCTGCACCTACATAGCTTTAAACCTGTCCCGCCCGCATAGCTTAAAACTCGTCCCGCACCCGCCCCATTGCCATCCCTATTCACCGTCAAATATTCATAGATATTTATTTCATTTCTTGATACATATACAGGGTCTGGGCCAAAGCTATTTAGTTTAAGGCCACAAGATTCGAAAGTTCCTTTACATTCTTAACACTTCATGCCCAGTCAAACTAAGAGACTTAAGACACATAAAATAAATCTGGAGTATTAAAAAGATTAGAGTCCAGCGAAGCACCCAAAAGTATAAATATAATCATACATACCCAGCTTCAACTTTTATCGACTGAGATGGAGTGGCTTCTGATCTTAAAGAGATTATGCAAGAATCACAAATTTGGTCAATTTTTCCAACTGAAGTTGCAGCAAAAGACCCTGGCCACCATGAAAAATCAAGAAAAAGATCATCTATTGTACTTGGGCGAAAATGTGTCACCATATTCAAGTTCACATAAGAAAACTCACCATTGCAATTCTGACATATGATATTTTCCTTCACAGGAATCGGGCCAATGAAGCTTCGAATTGTTGCTTCCAAGTTCTTCAAAGAACCTTTCCTACATTCTTTGACCACATCAAGGAGACTCTTTCCATTTTCCAGGCAGATATATTGTGATGCACGTCTATAAGTTTTACATGCATGGATCTCGAATTTGCCAGGAGGAACAACCTAAAAGAACCAGATTTGGTATAAAACTTAAAGTCATACAGCGAGTTAATGGAATGTCCAGTACCAAACAACTAACAGCGTCAACAAAGAGTAAAAAAGAGAAACATAAATAACATATACTCACCCTGGCACCTTTGCACAGATCACAAGAACATAGAATTCCAATATCTTTGACTGTTCCTCTCAGTGGAATTCCCTAAATTAAGACAACTTTAGCCTTCAGAATAAAACAAAAATACTCAATTTCATGACCATATTTAGATTTCGGTCCAAACTACATGAGGAACAATTGATCAGAAAAGCTAGATAAGCTTTTTGACAAGAGAAACGGCACAGCAAGCTAAATGATGTAGCTAAATGCAATAATAAATCCAGGAAACATGCCCATAGTCGATGCTTCTTTACTGTTTTCAATCGTTTGACTCCCAGTCATGTTCAAGCTATAACTCTATAAACAGAGCATACTCAACATACATAGTTTTCTACATTCATATCGCATATTATAAACTGGCTCAATGGTTCTCCCATAACTACCCAGCAAGAAAAGAGGCCGACCACTGGGCAACCCCGAAAATTTCTTTCTACACACACAGAGTGTTTTCCGGCCTATTTATTTTATAGCTGTCATAGGCGGATCCAGAATTTAAATTTATGGGTTCCTACCATAACTTAAATTAATATACAATATAAACTGGGTTCACAATTAAATATTTAGTAAATTTCTTAATATATATACATGGTCTGAATAAAAGCTACTCGGTCAGCGAACTCGCAAGTTGTAATGTGGATCCGCCATTAATAACAGTAGTGTATGGGCCCGCTTACATGCATTCGACTAATTCCATGGGTACCTGCTACCTCCCACCAGTCCAGGGACCAGGTAACTCTACCAAGGCTTTGACAAATAGGATGAAATAACTGAAGTGTTATTTCCTAGGCTATGAATTGGCGGGTTTCCAGCCCTTTCTTCCGCCAATAATGAATATATATCTGCTATTGAAGCTCTGTCAAAATTATATGTAACCAGTGTTCTATCCGAACCCAAATCATTCCAAACAGAAGTAAAGCATAGTTAATTACGTATAATATGTAAAATGGTATTTTCATGCAAGAGTTAATGTGTAAGGAAAAAAAATCATTACCCTCTTGCCACCATTATAGAAAACCGGATAGCCCTCGAGCAAACCAGTCTCAAAAAGCTCCTTAACGGTAGTAGGCTTTCCTATAATCGAAAGCTTCTTCGATATTTCCATCTCTGATTCTTCTGCAGGAGATGCACGATTACATGTGATCAATTTCCCGTCCAACACTTCCAAATTCTCATTCGACATATCAAGAGGCTCCACATTCAGCTTCAAAACCGACCTTGTAAGCCTCCTCCCAGCAACAGTAGCACAGTTCACTGTCAACGTTGACTCCTCTTTGACTTCAACCTCCACCATTTCCTTCACACTCTCCACATTGCCGGAAATACCATCCGTACCATCCTTAATCACACCTTTACCACCTGAATTATTAAACTTCGAATCAGTCGATTCACCACCATCAACATTAGCCGCTCTCTTCAACCTCTTGTTCCTCCTATACACAACAACTCCATTCCTATCACGATCCTTAACCGAAGCAACTTTGTTGTACCTAACGCCATGAACCGAACCGTTCGATTCTTGTTCAATGCAACACGGATCACCAGTACCGGTACCAATTCCGGCTCCGGCTTTGAGAAGCGGAGACTCGGCCATCGGCGCCGTCATCGGAAAACAGGAGAAATTGAGCTATGGATCTGAGAAAAAGGAGAATTTGAGTGAAACTGAAACCCTTCAGAGGAATTTGTGAGAAGAAGACGGAGCATTGGTGGGGGTGTTATTAGGGGGGGTGGGGTAAGGGAGGAAGAGAGCGTGAAAAATGTGAAAATCCATATTTAAGAATCTGAAAAAAATATATATATGCGCAAAAAGGGCAAAAAAAATAAAAAAAATAAAATAAGCTGAAGAAAATATTTTATCGTGTTATTTTATTATTATTATTATTATTATTATTGTTGGCAGGTTCTTACGCTTACTCACCCGTCCGCCTCTGAAAACATCATTTTCCGTGTTTCCGTCTGATTTGCATGTGTTAAGCATGCCGCCAATGTTCATCCTGAGCCAGGATCGAACTCTCGGTGAGATTCATAGTTGCATTACTTATAGCTTCCTTGTTCGTAGACAAAGCGGATTTGAAATTGTCTTTTACTTCAAGGCATAACTTGTATCCATGCGCTTCATATTCGCCCGGAGTTCGCTCCCAAAAATATAGTCATTCTTGCCACCTCACGTCAATCCCACGAGCCTCTTATTATTTTTAGTATGACTTCTTTTTTTATTATATGTGTTATCTGAATCGAGAGTCTTCATAAAATAAGCGGGAGTGAAGCTATTAAGAGTGGAAAATTAGATTATTTATATATGGTTAGAATTATTTTTTATGTTTATCTTATAAATGTTGAACCCTATTCGAATTATTTGTATATTTACTTCTTCATATTTTGAACTCTTTTAATGAAAAATTTGAGTTCAATATTATTAAATAGAGATAAAGTAATGTCACACTAAATTGGCTATGTTATTTTAATTGTTGTTAATACTAACTATTGTACATCTTAATTTAATAAATTAATAATTATTTTTAAAATGATATTTTAATAATGTTTACGACTAATATAAAACGGTGTGGACCTAATGAGTGAAATTATTTAAATTAATAAACGCCCACAATGTAGTCCGTGTACTGACTGACCAATTGCAGAAATATTCTATTTTGAGGAAAATTTTGTAAAAGCACTTTCATCATTTGTGTACTAGAGAAAAATGAAAATTTTGGTCTTGGTTAAATTTTGACTAAAAAAAATTAATATTTGTGTATAACATTAAAAAAGAAGAAGTTATAATATGGTGTGATATTATTTATTGTAAATCAAGTTTATATGAATTTCTTTGAAATATCTTATATTAATATGGATTTTATTCACCCATTCAATATTAATCTTTTTCTCCAATTAAATTTCATATGATTCATCAATCATCATCACCTTAAGAGCTTACAAAATGTGACTCTTTTCCACACGATATATTTGAAGTTTTGTTAACATATTATTTTAAAATGTGTGTAAATATAGTCTTTAAAAAATTATCATTTCAAAAAATGCTAGGCTTTCATCTAATATTTGCTATAACTTATAAATTTTATATCGTAATTTAATATTTTTTAGAAGTTTTTCAGTTTACGCAAAAGTAATCTTATATACTCCTCTTTCTTTTTGTACAATTTTTTTGGGCTGATTTTCATGTAGAAGAGAATTTGTCAACCCATTTGATATTTCTCTAAGTAGGCGTTTGGCCATATTGTAAATATTTTTTACTTTACTTGAAAGTTATGAAGTTAGTATTAAAGAAGTAGACATGTTGAGTTATTCTTTTTATAAAGAATATTTGAAATAATATTCGTGCTTGAATGAATTTAAATACAATTTCAAAAGTGGAAAGTGAGCTAGAAAACAGTGAAATCTGAAATACAATTTCTAATTCAACTTTTTTTTTTTAAAAATATGGCCAAATATTGATTTACAAATAAAGTGAAAAATTATTTCACGTTCACTCAACTTTTTGGCATTTCTTATGGTTCATTTTATTGTTATTTGGTTATTAAGTGAGACAATTACTTTTAAAGTGATGATTAATGAAGTAGGTATTTAGTTTAATGAAGTAATTAACATCAAATCAATTGTTCAAAGGCATGAACTAATAATTAATACTTTATTGCCTAGATAATGACCACATTGTATTATCTTATACATTATTAGTATTATATTTATTCTTGAAAAAATTGAATGTGCAAAGATGTTTTTTGGCACTAGCTTGAATGATATCCAATGTTCCTCTTATAATGTATTTCAAAGATACTTTATCCTCCAATGAAAAATAATGGAAGAATTATTTTAAATTATAAGTAGACATCATCTTTTTTTTCTTAACATGTATGGTATATTGCCACTTGTACCCTTGTGATTAAGGAAATAAACTTATAAGATCCTTGCTCTTAATATAGTGATTAGTGAATTTGGAATTATTTTCTTACATCATAAGGGAAGAAAAACTAGTTACTCTACCATGCTTAATTAGCATAAGATCATATGTGCAACCACTTTGATGAGTTAGTACTCCTAAATTGTGTATTAAAAAGGACTATATGAATTCTAATAAAATAGGTCATTTCATCATTAATGATTATGATGGGATGATAAGTAGTCCTTAATCATTAATTAGAAAACTGATCTGAGCGTTGGAAATGAAGTTGCATTTGGTAGAAAACATGTTTTTAACTTCAAAGTGGACTTTCTTACGTGAATTTAGACTAATCAGACCTCAAATGGATGGGATTTCTGAGCGTGAATTCATACTAGTCAAGTCTCAAGTGGGTACCGAACACCAAATGAAAAATCAGATAACCAACAACCATTTATATAAAGTTATATATATCTCAAATCACAAATGCAGTACAAACTTCATACATTAACCTAGGAAAACATAATGCTTTAATTTAAACAAACCAAATCATAAACAACACATAATCACACATCTATACAACACTAAACCATTATTCTGGCCATATTAGGCCTAATACATAATATTAAGTAGATTACAAACACATACAACATATAGTAAAAGAACTCAATAAAAACAAAGTAAAGAACAAGACTAGCATTTATAGTTAATATGCCTTGCCTTTGAGACAATTGTTTTCTTTTTACTACTATAATTAAATTCCTAGAGCCCATCAAGAGACTCAAATGCCAAAGGATTAGAAGTTGCCCTTAATTAACCACCACACCATATGAAGAACATGTCAATTACCTTACTCCATGAATGCATGATAATAATTCCCACCAAGCACCATCACCAAAACCATATTTTGCGGCTACCCTTTTATTATCTTTATGATCTGACGATCCAGTCTTTTATGTTTACTTAGTAGTTCTTCGTCTTCCTCCATCGAATGAAAATTACAATAATTCAAGAAAACTACACCTAGAGGGTTTGATCTATTAACTCAATAAGGATGGAATATTGGTGATGTTCATGAAGGAAAATTGAAGGTCACTTAAGTAGGGATAATGTGATCTTTTTTAGGTAAAGAAAGAACCAAAAACTAAAGTAGGAAAAAAGAGTAAAAATAGGAGGGGTGGGTTGGCAAGTTCAGAATCTTATAAGGGATATGCCATGGGTACCTCTTTACAATATCACAAAAATGTTGGCATATATTTCTTTTAATGGCCTAATATTCCTTTCCCACTCTTGAATATTTTATATTGTCTTTGCTTTACTTTTTTCTATTTTATAATTATTTATATAAATCATGTACATTTTTTGCTGGTTAATTTATGTTTCCTTAATTTACTGTAATTTTTATATTATAAGAGGTTGAAATCATGACTGAATTTAAACAACTCTCCATCTTCGATCAGAGATTTTAAGTTTGAAACTTGAGAACAAGAGAAAGTATTTGTCAGCCCAATGAAATTTTGCATACTATGTGGTTAAACAATGCTTTTCTAAAAACGGTTATTAAGAATTATAATTGGATGGTTGCATTAACATTTATGTTATGAGTTCATCGATTCAATAGTTTTGACTCCGATATAATATATGTATATGTGTTAAAAAATTCATTAAGCACAAAAATAATAGAATTAAAATTCAGTAAACAAAATGGACTGTGGGGTAAATAAAATGTTAGGAAACTAATAAGTAACATTAAAGGGGTTCAATCAAACCTTTACACATATTGTACAAATAGAGTAAAAATTATTTTTTTAATTATATGCGAGTTGTTGAATAATATCTTGATAAAAATTCAAGTATAATGATAAAGGCGTTCGAAATTGCTTTCATTTATATGTTCAAATTACAATTGAGACATTCTAGATTTTTTTTTTGAATCCCGTTATATAATTTTCTGGTTCCGCCCCTAGCTATATGTATATACGTGTGTTTGTTGAAAATGATTTATTTATTTTTTAACTTTTTGAGGTGACACAAGCAGTACTATCCGTTAGTACAATTTTTTTTATGAAACTTAGAAACTTGTACTAATAAACTTTAATTTGATTGGGTAATGTTCTTTTATTGTCTTGACCTTTGAAGATTCATGTGGTACATCTGGCCAATGGTTAAAAGGTCAATGTTTTTTTCTTTATAAAATCAAATTGTGTTTATTATATAATTTAAATTCTTTATACATATGAGAAAATCTTAGACACATGCATGCATATATCTATATTTCATATTTGTTAGTTTAATTTGATGGCGTGAAGATAAGTACTAAATATAACTAGATCTAACATATCTAGATAGTAACAGAGCCAAAAAAATTATTAAGAAAATTTAAAAATATGAGAAAAATAAATACACGACTAAATTAATTAGGGGATTCAATATCTACTATATATATATATAAAATAAAAAAAATTAACCTTATATTTATAATATAATTTTCTGCTAAAGAAGATTCGAATGAACTCTTTACCCCATCTGGCTCTGCCTCATGTGCAACTATTTTGATGAGTTAGTATAACTCTTATATGTGTATTAAAGAGTGTTATATAATCCAATAAAAATAGGTGATTGTATCACAAAAGATTCACTTCGAGAAAACATGGAATTAGCTTTAGAATTAGTCGGTAATTCATAGTTAATTCATCATTTTAAACCTCCTAGCTAATTGATTTTTTTTAATAATTTGTTGCTAATTCATAGCTAAATCGAATAAGCATGAGATTTTAGACTGTTGTTTAGCTACTTTTGTCCGCGTTAATCTCTTATCTTCTAATAGTAATTATGGTGCGATGGTAAATTCCATATTTATCATTGTTTAGAGGTTTTGAATTTGAGATTTTGATCAGCAATGAAACCATCTTCGGTACGATATAGGGAAAACCTTACCTCCAAAATTGATTTTTTAATGTAAATCTAGATTAATCGAACCCAATGTGAATATCGAATATCAGATAAAAACAATATGTCCTTACTCCTTATATATAATGACATGATGGAAGGAATTAAGTATATCAAAATAGTCATAAGGAGTAAGTGCATACATCATCAATCCTTTCATTTTCAAACAATTATAAATTTGTCCTCTCTATGCATGACACAACATTTCAACTAATGTGTAAAAGACAGCCAACCATCAAACACTCAGAAGTCATCTCAAATCAAAATGTACTACAAACTTCATACATTAGTTCCAACAACCTTTCTTGCTTTACTTAGGAAACACACATGTATATATAAACTATGGGCTCGTTTGGTACGAAAGATAAGGAATAACTAATCTCGAAATTAATTTTAAATTAAATTTATCTCATATTTGGATGAATAAAACTGCAGAATAACTTATTATGAAATTACTTATTTCGATTTTCGAGATTATAGTGTTATTTTTAACCCATATAGATGCAATAACAAACGTAGGATAACTTGCTTCCAATCAAACGAGTTCAAGAGTTTAAGATATATACATCATCAAAATATATAAAGAATCTTGTATCCAATACTAGGTTTATCTAAAGTTAATACATAGGTAAACCTCTTATAAAGACATGATTGCTAATCTTGAAAATAAAACAAGTTACATACTATAACCAGTAAAAATGACTTGACATATAGTGTAAAAATTTCTTGCAATGTATATATAACTTAAACCCATATAACAAAAACACACTCAAGCATTAATGCATCACTAAACCATTATTCTGGCCATATTAGGCCTAATACATCACTAAACCATTATTCTTGCCATATTAGGCCTAATACATCAAAACACTCATTAATTATTCGTACCTTACAAACACAAGAAAATTACTGAAATAAGAACTAATAAGTAAAGGATAAGATAATTAGCATAAAATGCTAGTCTTTTTTTACTATAAATTTAATTCCTATATATAGAGCCTATCAGGAGACTCAAATGCCAAAGGATATAGAAGTTGCCCTTAATTACCTTACACCATGGGACTAATTAATATCTTCATGACTAATCAAGATTAATATCTTCATGATTAATCAAGATTCTTCATGAATGATAATAGTTCCCATCAAACACCATCACCAAAACCATCTTTTCTGACACTCAGTCTTTTATGTTTACTCAGTAGAGCTTCATCTTCCTCCATCGTACGAAAATTACAACAAATCAAGAAAACTACCCTTAGAGGGTTTGATTAACTTATAATGATGGAATATTGGTGATGTTCATGTAGGAAAAATGAAGGTGACTTAAGTAGGGAGAATGTGATCACTTTGGGTAAAGGAAAAACAAAAATGAAAGTAGGAAAAAAGAGTAAAAATTAGAATCTTATAAGGATATGCCATTGGTATACCTCTTACATCACACCAAAAAAAAATGTTGTTTCTTTTAATGGCCTCATATTCCTTTCCCACCCTCGAACTTTTGTATATTGTCATGCTTTACTTTTTTGTAGCTAGTACTATTTTAATTATTAATCATATAAGCCATGTTCTTTCCTTTAAATGGCATCGATATCTTCGATTTAAAAGGAGAGAGTTTACTATTTTAAAAAAATCAATTAAACATATATTTAAAAAATTAATATATCAGTAAATAGAGTTGTTATATATATATATAGCATTTCTAGACAAATATTTGGTTCAGTTAATGTCTAGATGTGCTTCGCTAACTATTATGTGATATATAATTTCGATAGAAAACTCACATTCTCAATAGTTCAATAAAATGAGATAATATAGGTGTGTTTTTTTATCCTTAACTCTTTAATATATCGTAACAGGATGAAACCTTCATCATTCACATGGCAGAATTTTGGAAAACTAAGTATTAGAAACTATGTACGACCAACAAATGTGATATGATGAACGTTATATTTCTATTTTTAATTAAAAGTTTTGAGTTCGAGACTTAAGATTAATATATGATAAAAATATATTCACAAAGTAGCTATATCCTTATTCAATTCTTATATTGTAATAGCATCATTGTAACTCCACAATATAACTTGTTTACCAATCAAACCACTAGTTAAATTATTGGAATAAAAGTAAGAAAAGCTTTTTGAGGTGACATAAGCAGTACTATCAGTTAGTACAATTTTTTTTTATGAACCTTAGAAGCTTGTACTAAAATAAACTTTAATTTGATTGCGTAATGCTCTTTATATAGTGAGTCTTGATTTTTGATGATTCATACGGTACATCTGGCCAATGGTTAATAGGTCAATATGTTTTTTTCTTTATAAAATCAAATTGTGTTTATTATATAATTTATTAATTTAACTTCTTTACATATTGAGAAAATATTAGACACATAGATATTTGTTAGTTTGATAACGTTTTTTTTTTCGAAATTCCCACCTAAGGTACGTATTCGCATTGCAGGGCCTATTTCTGAACACATCACTTTCAACCTGATTTTTATCATTTTCAGATGCTTAGTCTTGCAAGTTTGATAACTTCATTATAGAATTGAAATCTGTGCAAGGTTTATAACCATTTATTTTCTTTAGGTGGTTGATACTCAAAATTCACTCGTTCGATTAATCTTAATTCGTATCGCATAAATTTACTATGGCAATAAAACGTTTAATGTCAAGGCATTTAGTATTTAAAATTCATTGATCCAACTAACTTGAAATTCATACCGACTATACTCACTAAGGCAGTAAAATGCTAAATATTCAATATCCAATAAAAATATTCAATATCCAAAATTTATTGATTCAACTAATCCGAATTTGTCTGAACTCATCAAGGAAATAAAAATAAACCCTCCGGCCAAGAAGACTTGATGACCTAACAATGGAAGCTTTTGTGTCTCATCGACACACTAAGAGGGTAAAAGGTTGAATATTAAGGCATTCAATATTCAGAATTCCTTACTCCGATTAATTTGAATTTAGCAATGAATTTCGAGGGTTTCAATATTCGAAATTCATTTATCTAATAAATCTGATTTTGTGTTGCATCGACTAGTTATTCACCAATCTGACTAATTCAAATTAATTCATTTCGGATAAAATATTCAGTAAAGGGATAAAACGTTCTCTACCAAAATGGTTTGATGACCTAATAAATGGAAGCTTTTGGAGCATTACTTAGAGAATAATACCATTATGCCAAAAAAAAAAAAGCAATCAAATATTCCCATCAAGTACAATAGTTTATACTTATGTTAATATATGACTATATGTTATATGTTCATGTCTTCCAAGTTGTACTATTTTTTCTTGTTTTGTTCACTCAAATATCATTTTTTTTTCTAATTGTTTTTTGTTTTGTTTTTGCTTTGTACTTGTGGCTAAATCTTGACATCAATAGCCATTAGCCAGCATATAATTCAGCACATTCTTTTTTTTTTTTTGGTTAAAAAAAAAATTAGCACATTCAATGGCATATTCAGTACACATTTCTGGAATCTTTTGTTTCTATTTTCTTTTCTTAAGAATTATATTTTCATATTAATAGGATATGCTTTCTTTATTAATGACACATACCGCGAAATATAGTATAGGGCAAATATTACTTTATATTAAATCTTGAACACTATTGAACACTCTCAGCAAAGTTCCTAATTTCGCCACACTGCCACATTAAGGGGGTGTTATAACTAAGTAAGTCGAAAGATGTTTAATTGAAAATCCTTTTTCGAAAAAGTATATTATGTATATAGATCACACATTATTTTAATTTGACATATACACACATTTATTAATCTTGAAGACAGTTGAAAATCCTTAATAAAATTTCTGACTTTGTCAATGTGTTGTTTTACTAGACATAGAGAATAATATCACACTTTTGTTAGTGTGCACTTTCTTGTCTAAAAAATCCACTATGCCTTGCCACTATAACAATCTTATTTGGTTCAAATTTTTTACTGTCTATTGTATCTTGCTTTAGTTATTTTGACAATAAATTACAATGGTAATATATATGTGCTAGACTATATAGCTCGTATCTCTGCATAAATGTTGTTGCACATGTGTTAGATCCTCAAAAAATGTACTTTTGGAAGATCCGACATGCACTAAGAGACATTTGCTGAAGAGTCCGAGCAACATAGGTGAAAATGTGGACTGGTTTACCTAAGGTTAGGATGAATGCTCCGCGAGAATGCTAGTCGTGATTCAAGAGAACCATCTCTTTCCACTCTTAACTGCCTTCAGTTTCATAACAAGATCCTCTCTTTGTGCTTCTACTTCAGCATACTTAAGACTCATTTGAAAGTATCGTTCTCGAATGTCTTTTAATTCTGTTTCTAGTAATGCCTTTGTATGTTCGAACCTTTTCACCATTTCACTGTCCCCTTCTGACTTCTTGGAAGCCGGTGAATGTCCTCTACGTTCCTCAGTTTTGAACCTGCATGAATAAACTCAAAAGACTCGAACATCATACATTACTCGCTCAACATACTTGAAAAATGCAGATGTTCTGTTATCTTTGCTCTGTGAATGTGTTGTATTAAATGTGTAGAGGAAATCCTAAGTTCTATATTTTGTTTTATAAATGACTTTACTAGGTAATTTAGTTAAGTTGAGTGACCTTTTGAGGAATTAAATGTTTCATCAACCAGACTTCGTTTCTTGTCTCCTTAGAGCTCAAGGATAAGATGGTGCTAGCCTATAGAGCATACCATGTTGAAGTATGGTTGTTAAGTTCTATATTGAGATGATGGATCGTTGATAAATATTCCGATAGTTTATATAACATATCATGTATAGATTATCCTAGTTCAACATGTTTATAAGTTTAATCCTTTTGAGCTGTGAAAAGGTACAGAGCTCTTTCCAAAATTTCATCGCCAAACAGATATTATTTTCCATAGCTATTTGCTGCTAAGCATAGACTTTTTAAGGTCCCGTCTGCAGGGACACAACTAGAGGGCGGAAGGGGGTTCATCTGAACTCAATGAATCCACTTCACCTGAAAATCACACTATATATACAATGACCTTTCTTTCTTTTTTGTATTTGAAGTAGATGATGCAGCCCCGCGAGTAACAAGAAAAAACTAATAAATGTGACAAACTTAAATTCCAAGAAGTTGAAACATACCTTTGAAGCTGAATTTTGTACTTCTTATTTGCCTCTAATGCTTCAGCAAGCTTGTTCTCAAGCAGTTGTATTCTAGCCAAGTAATCCACTTCAACAGAAGAAGTAATTCCGTCGGAGAAACCATTTTCACCCTGGATGAACAAAAGTATTTTAAAAGATCAAAAAGGGAGTTAAGCATTTGATAGGGAAGACTTCAAACTCAAAAGACCAGCCTTGTTGGTGATATATTGTGCTTCTGATATGTTGCTCGGACTCTTCAAAAATGTCGCCAGGTGCATGTTGGATCCTTCAAAAGTAGTGCTTTATCAGAGGATCCGATACAGGCCTGGCAACATTTTTGGAGAGTCTGAGCAGCATTCTGCTTCAAAGGTAAAAATGAATAGAAGGGACATAAAGGGTACCTCTGATTCGATACTTTGGCGATCTGAATGAAGTCGATCCACCCGAAGTTCTTGGGACTGACTAAGCTTTTGAGGTGCTCTATTGAAGTTAGTGTACTTATTATTGCTCTTTGGAGTATCATTCTGTTCAAACTGCAAAAGAACATAAAGTTCTGTCATTCATCCGCGTTTAAGTTATGCGAAAAACAGTAAAAGGATTAAGAAAGAATGTCGTAATAAGCTAACCTTTTTGGCGTATAATTTTTTCTCCTCCTCCATCATTTTCACCTCCGCTTCGAGTGCTTGAACTTTCTTCAAGCAATTATCCTTCTCCTCCTCCATCTTGTATATTTTCTGCCGATATTGCTCATTGTCTTTCTTAGTTTCACTAAGCTCATTTCTCAAATCAGTCACTTGTGCAAAGAATTTCTCCTTTTCAGTTAACTCACTTTCCATTTGCTCAACTTTTTCTTCCAAGCAAATTCTCCTTCTATTGCTGTTCTCCAACTCCGACAAGACCTTCTGTAAGTCGGAGATCTTACCAACAAACGAGGCCTTTTCAGCCTTCATTTCTTCAAAATCTCTGGATATTTTTTCCAGTGATGCTTCTAACTTTTCCTTTTCGGATATGCAATCTGTGAGCTCGCTCTTCAGATTGAACACTTCATCCTGAAGCTCCTTTGTTTTCTGCAGCTGAAACTTCAGATTAGCACTTTCTTCATGAAACTTTTGATGTTCATAACGCGAAAGAGTGAGCTGCAACTCAAGGTCATTAATAGACGTCTTAAGCTTTTCCTCATTCGCCCTGTAATTTGGTAAAAGTTTCAAAATCTTTGCATGATCAACCATCAGCTTCTCATAACTTTGTCTTGAAGCAGCAAGTTCCTTCTCAGTCAATGTACATTTTGATTCGAAGTCATCAAGTGCAGATACGAGCTTTTCTTTATCAGCACGTAAACTGGAAACTTGTTTAACAGTGTCAGTGGCAAATCTCCTTTCCTCATCCATTTCAGAAATTTGCTTGGTTAGTTGTTTTACCTCTTTCTTGAGGGTCTCAACTTCCGTCAACTTCTCTAAATATTTCTGATTAGACAAACTTTCTTGTTGCACAAGTTTCTCAATTTCGTTCTTGTTCTCTTGAATGAGTTCATCTAGTTCAGCATTCAGTTTCTCCTCTTTCGAGGAAAAATCTTTCCACATTGCATTGAGATTTTCTTCCAGAGCCTTAACCTTTATCAAACTATTAGACAAGCTTTTCTGTGATTCATGCAGCTGAGCTTCTAGCTGCATACGATGCTCATTCTGTTCTGCATTCTTTCTTTCCATTTCAAGAAGATTCTGTAAAGATTCTTGTAACTTTTCATTCTCATCGGTGAGATGTTCACATTCTTCTCGAGCTTGTGACCATAGGATCTGCATGTCTTCTAATTCTTCTTTGAGATCAGCAATGCTCGTTTTCGTCTCACTCTCCAACTTCTCAATTTCTTCTTGAAGATTCATTATGACAGACTTGGATTCTTCCAACTCTGATTGACGAGATTCTCCCTCAACTGTCATGAGCCTAATTTGTGATTCCATATTTTCATTCTTCTCTGTCAATCCTACAAACTGATCCTCCAATGTATGCTTATCACTTTCGAGCTGTGCTAGTTTCTTTTCCAGCATCTTGTTCTCAGAAACTCGGGCATCCATGTTATTGCTGAGCTCCTTATAATCACTTTGCAAACCATCCAAGCAGCTAGAGGTCATGACACTTTCTCTCAAGACGATTTTCATGTTTTCTTCTACCTGATCCTTTTCCTTTTGAAGACCAGATACTTTACCTTCTAGTTCTCTTTGATGCTCCAAAAGGCGGATTTTCTCCTCCTCATTGCTTTGTAACTCTGAATGTTTTTTATCCAACTCTTTTAGTAGACCGGAACATTGCATTTGTAGTTCTGCCTTTGAGCTCTCATGTGCTTGAACCTCAAGACTGTAATCTTCCAGCTTTCTATTTCTCTCCTGGATCTCCTGTTCATGCTGTTTAAGGCATTCCTCACATTCAACTGTTCTAGTTTCCAAGAGATTGTTCAGGTCAAACAGATACGTAAGGACACAGCAGGTTGTCAATTGTTTTGAAGAGCTTGCACCGTCCTCGTTCAAATTTGCCAAGTTTTCCAGGTGATGTTTGCACTGATCACTCACACTGGATGAAAGTTTATGCCACGGTCTCTTTAGATGATGGAAAGCTACTTCAAGCTGCTTCACTAATTGAGTGAAGTCTTCGGAGTTTTCATTTTCACCAACTTGACAATCGGACTCCTTAAACTTGATCAGAAGGTCCAGGTTTTCCTGAGTAAGCTCAGCACAATCCCTCTCGAGCTCCTGTATTTTCTCTCGTAATGCTTCAGTATCTCTTATTAGCTCAGTACTATCTTTCTCGGAGTGTCCAATCTCCATCTGTCTGTTCATTGTCCGTTCACTCTCAAGCTCGTGGTTTTTGTCTTGTAATGACTTTGAGAGGGATTGAACACTTCTTTGCAATGTCTCTTCCGATTCTTTCCAAGATGAAAATTTCTCTATTTCCTCTTTCTGCTGTTCTATAGTTTCTTCGAGCTCCTGAAGAAGCGAGAGGAGCTCAATATTTGATTCCTGACTTCCTTTTAGTTGTAAGGCTAAACTGGCATTGAACTCCTGTTGATGTCTTACTTCATTTTCCAGTTCCTCCTTCTGACCTCTCGGTTGAAATATCGAATCCTCTGCCACATCGTGTTTCGATGTTGACTCCTCCAACATTAGTTTGAGATTCTCAATCTCTCTTTTCAAGTTACCTTGCTCTGAATAGGAAGCTGAGAGATCCATCACCAAGTTTGCTTGCTTTTTCGACTGAGACGCGAATTCCTCTCTCAGTATGTCCAAATCGAGCATGAGCTTCCGAGCATTCCTCTCCCACATCTTGGCTTCTATTCGGAGTTCTTCAATTGTATCTTCTGCAGCCTCCAGAAGGTTTCTTGAAGAGCCTGAATTTGTCACAGAAAACTCTGTGAAATCTTTTCCGTTGTTCTGCAGATGCTCCATCGAAATTGTGGCTTTTGTATTATATGATGATCGGTTTGAAACAGTTTGATCATCGATGAAATGATCGTTCTGAGGTGAAGTATGGTCAGGACTTGCTCTAACTTGTTTGGATCCTTCATTCTTTAAGTGATTTCTGGAGGGGAACTTTTCTTTTCGCGTAAAACTCTCAGCTGAGCTAAAGCTGTTATTTGATCCGGATGCCGAGAAACTTCTCTCCTGAAATGAAATGAACAGGTAAATCAACCACACAACACACTGAATGTGGAAGAGAATTTACTACTTAAAACTGAGTTCAGTGCAAAAATCAAATAGATATCAGATTATAATGTCTAAAATGTATCTAAATATATGAAAAGTACATCAAATGAGCAATTTTCAAAAGATTTGATAGTACATCCATGATAAGTCATACAGAGACAACTTTACCGTTGCTCCAAGTCTCACCTTCAGTGTATTACTATAATCTAAAGGAAAAACATCATGTACTAAATTGGAAGTTTAACTTGAAAAGTTAACAAACCTGTCAAGTTCAGCATAAAACAGTCAAAATGGATAAAAATTTGCATTAGTACCTTGATCTCAAGTTTACTTGGACCCGAGTTTGAGCCGGGATCATATGGAGGCACATCACTCCCAGCAGAGAAGTTGCCAGACTCGTTCGATTTACTGTCAACATCATGATCTAAACCATGCTCTTCCACACCAGAACCTGAAGATTTCAAGTCATCTCTGAAAGTATATAAAGAGTATTGAGTTAAATGGTGATTCACTTTTACCTTATTTAGTATGATGAAGAAGTGGGGATTCATATAGCCGACCCCACGAAATGGGAATGTGGCTGTTTTATTAATACCTGAATTTACTCCTTGGTGTTAGGCAGTGAATTTTCACCTGTAAATAAGATTGATAAGAAATTATGTAAACAAAAAGTTGAAGTTTTTACATGGTCCATATTTCTATCTATGTTGCTCGGACCCTCCAAAAATGTTGTCACACCCTGTCGGATCCTCTAAAATGCATAGATTTTGAAGGATTCAACACACACTCAGCTGTATTTTCTAAGAGTCCGAGCAACATTACCACAATACCTTAGAGAAAAATGGTGGGGGGAAAGGACTCATCGATCATAAGACTTGCCTGTAGTGTTGTTCCCTGGTTGCATTTCTTTAACGGAACCAAAACAGGAGAAGACATTCTTGAACCAACATATGATGCTAGATTAATTGTTCCCTCTCCAAGTAGACCAGATCTAGCAGAGCCCTGTGTTGAAGAAGCAATTAAGAAATCGAATAAGCAAGTCATCTTGACACGTTTTAATAGAAGAATCCTTCGGGATCCCCCTAAACTTGACACGTTTTATTCAGTGCACACCTAAGTTCTGTCTAGTCCTAAAATGAGGGTGTATTCCCTTTCTTTGCCATGTAAGCATCTAGAAGGGTTCAGGTGTGCACCGAATAAAACATGCTAGAAAGTGAGATGAACTTGAAGAAAACTAGCTACGACATTGTATTACTATCAATGAGATAGATTTTTGAAGCAAAACACATGGATTTCTATCATACCATTGAAACAACAAACTTGTAGAGAGATTCTTCGAGCTCTAGAGATGAATCGTCTTGTGAAATCCACACGGATTCCAAAAGAGTCTCTGGCCATTGACAGCTTCCATTTTTCACGAGTGTTTTGCCTAGCTTTGCTACTGTCTTTCCAGTTTCTACACAGATTACAGACAAAGATAGCCTGTCCCATCCTTTTGGTACCTATCTCATTGCAACATCATAATCAACTGTCAGCAGCCATTTGTACCTCCGATACATTGTTATATTGATAAGCTAAATGAAACCACGTAACGGGAGTTCTTTAGTACAATTGAATCAACTAAACCAACATAGAACTATATCAAACAGTTCCATATTAGGCATTACATATATCAGATTATACTCTGGTGCGAGTTGGAGTAAATTAAAGGCTGACCGAGCCAATGATGCTTAGCTGGTCTTTACGGATGATCAGCCACGATGTTTAGCCTAAATGCTGCTAGTTCCAGACTATGTTGCTTGGACTCTTCAGAAATATTGTCGGATCCTTCAAAAACCTATGCATTTTTGGAGGATTTGACAAGGGTCCGAGCAACATAGGTACCATACCACTATACTGTTAACTTGACTGTATTCGAAAATAAAATACTGGAAACTTCTATTAAACTAAACAGAAATGGTGAAGAATCTGACAGTACCTCATCATGGGAAATCAAAATCAAGAGGGAAAACCAGACCTATCTTGCTCAGACTCTTCAAAAATGTCGCTTGTATGTGTATCGGATCCTTTAAAAGTAGTGCATTTTTGGTGAATCCGACAAGGTTGCAACAACATTTTTGAAGAGTCTGAGCAACATCAAAAGCCACACACTACTGGAAAATCCAAACTATAGTTTATTCATACTGCATAAATTTGAAACTATAGTCTTAATTATCTACATAACTACATCAAATTATTTAATTTGATATAATTCAAGATCACCTAATTGATCTCAACCATCAAGTCATCCTATTAACTGAATGATCATCCTCTCAATTCAAGAATTGCCAGGGGACGGAGCTACAAGCCTATCTACAAATTCGGCAAAACTCAGTAGCTTTGGCCCAAACCCTTTATAAAGCTACAATCTTTATCCAAAAAAACAACAGGCAATAACAGAAATCGAACAGAACACTGGTTTTTTTATTTACCAAGAAATTTAAAGGGTATGAAGAAAATGTAAATTTGTACCCGAAACAACAACAACAACATACGTAGTGTAATCCCACAGGTGGGAAGGGCAGTGTGTACGCAAACTTTACCCCTACCTTGTGGAGGTAGAGAAGTTGTTTCTGATAGACCCTCAGCTCAAGAAAAACATTTTTCAAAGTAGTTTTGGAAACAAGAAAATACAGAACAATAACAACAACAAAATAATGTGTTGACAGAAGCACAAGAAACAACATAAATCGAAGAATAAGAAACTACGAGAAGGTAGTACCTGAAGTAGTTGAAAATTGGAGAATCTGAAATCAACCCTTTCTCCTGATTTGTCCTGTTTATTATTCTGCTTCTGTAACTTGAACATATTTCTCTCTTTTTATCACCTTAGTGTCTAATATTTTCTTGAAATATGATACATAGACAATAAAAAGATACTAATTTTGTAAACAGAATAAGAATCAAAATGCATTTGAAGGAACAAAAAAATCAAGAAACAAGAAAAATAGAGAAGTTAGATAATTGGTCTGTGTAAATGAACTTGTCATAGGTTGTTATATTGCTTGTTGCATTTGAGCTTATTATAGAGAGTTTATTATAACTGTACAAAGTGAAAGGACAAAAGTTTGAGGAATTTGTGTTTCTTGACACTCACAAAAAGAACTTAATACGTACTCGTTTATGTTTGACTTGACACATCTCTTACGAAACAATAATATACTCTATGTAATTTCATCAAGTAGGGTCTGAAAAGAATATAGTGTATGCAGACCTTATACTATTACAAGTCATCTCAACTCATTGGAAAATGAATTGGAAATAAATAGTGCTTAATAATAAGAAGGGTAAAATAGGTATAAAGTAGTAATTATATGTGGAAGTGTTGAGTTTTTAAACTGGATAAGTAAAAGTAGGCATCTAGTCTTTGTATAGTAGAACAAGTTAAAATGATCGAAGGATCAGCGTGTAGTAAGTTTCTTTTTTGGTTGCTTATTCAGTATTTGATATCCGTTTTTAGACTCGATTAGGGGTGAAGCTAGAGCGGAGAGAGCGGGTTCGCAAAACCTAGTTTTTATCTTTATAAAATTTATTTAATATGTACGAATTGTTATTATAGAACTAGTATCTCAAAATAACTAAATTTTGGACCTACAAACTTCAAATTCTGATTTCGTCTATAATTTCGAAGTGCACCGAAAATCCTTTTTAAGACAAGATGCTGTCTAACATTTAACAAAGGCGACTTGATATTCAAGACTAAAACTTAAAATATTTTATTAAAAATGATGGAGTACTTACCGTGCTAATCCTGTAGTTATTAAAATTGGACTTAAAAAGGAAGTCATTCCTCTTTTTTACAATTTTTTACCTAACAAGAAAAGGAGAAATAAACAAATAATCATTTATATGTCTATCTACCTTGTGGGTGGGTAAGCTAAACGTTAAAGGCAAGAAAGGAGTTGATTTCCTTTTTCATTTTTTTCTTTCCTTTGTTTAAATTAGAAAAAAAAAAATTCCTTTTTTCAATTAAAATATTATCTATAAATTTACAATTTCTCATTCGTAGTTTAGTACCTTTTAGCAAATTATATCGTATTTGCTCTTGTATTTAACAGAATTCTACATAAAATCGGTGAACTCTACATATCTAAATTTTACGGAAAAAAAGGTTCGAATTTGTTTTTCAACTTTTAATTTTAATTTAAAATTATTGTCATATAAGATCTTCGTTGGGAATCGAGGGCAAAAATAAGATTATTTTTTTTTCTGATAGGAAAAAAATATAGTGGGCCTGTTATTTTCCATCTTTATTTCTGAAAAGATAGTTTGGTAGGAAGTTACAAATAAAATAACTACGTTACAACTTAAAGGGGCATTAAAGTGGGAAATTTATATATTTATATATATATATATATACACACACACATTAGGAGTTACAATTATTGGTATACAAATACACTAAAAAATTAGTAGTAATATCTACCGTAGAACCGTCTTAAAGTATTCATCGTATTTGTCATCTTTTAAGTAAATATTAGTTATGAAGAGTTTTTTTTATAAAATATTTTATCCTTATTTATATCTTAAGATATAATCATCTCTTTTCATAGGATATTACTAAGGATAAAATGAAACTTCTGAAATAATAAATAATTTGAGTTAACTATTTTTGAAAATCATGTCAAATAATTTGAGACGGAAAAAGTATTTTACTGAGATATTAGTTTAAATTTTTAATCAATAGGAGCATTGATAGAAATGATATGTTCTATATAGTATATACTATGTGGTTTGGATAATAGCTGTCACTTATATTGTTTTTGGCGATAATTTCTATTTTTCGTTGGGTTTTAACATCCCCGGTCTTAATTTGTCATTTTCTCTTTATTAATTAAAAAATAATATAACTTTTGTTTTTTCTTTTTGCACAATGATAATAGAGAGTTTTTGTCAAAAACATCCTTAAATTATATCCCTAACTTAAATTATATCCTTAAATTATTAGTCTTAACAAAAAATATCCTTCAAGTAATTTAAACTTGACAACTTCCATCCTTTTGTTAAAATTTCAAAAAAAATTAACAGAATTCATACAAAAATATGTGTAGTTCATACAACTCTTAGCAAAACTCCCTAAATCACTAAAGATTAAATTTCTTCATTTCGTGATACATCTAAAATATTATTGTGAATTCTTTTTGACAACAAGACATTATGCAGATCATTATATTAGCAACTTTGTTTTTATTTATTTTTCATTTGATTTGATATTAAAAAATTACCAGTTGAAGTATTTTTTTCTCATTGAATCTGCAAGAAATGGTGGCTATCTGAAACTTTTACTTTTAATAATGGAGAACAAAACTCAAGTGTCATATATGAAATTCAGAATCTTGATCACCTCAAATATCAAATTGCCCCAAAAAATTGTTGATCTAATTACATTTGGACTTTACAAAAGGTGAAGATGATGTGAAATTAAGCTCTAAGCTTCGTTAAGTTGGTAAAGGAAAACTCGAGTTCATATATGAAATTCAGAATCTTGATCACTTCAACTATCAAATTGCCCCCAAAAAATTGTTGATCCAATTACATTTTGACTTTACAGAAGGTGAAGATGATGTGAAATTAAGCTCCAGCTTCGTTAAGTTGGTAAAGGAGAAGAAGAGCAGATTATGTCTCTTTTGCAGCACCATCCTAAAATCCATTAATTATTTGACAAAAAAATTAATAAAAAGATGAAAGTGGTTAAGTTTTAAATACTTGGAGATGTTTTTTGTTAAGAAGGATAATCCCTAATCTAATATCGATTAGAACAGAAAAACTCAAGACACATACTGAAAAAGTCAATCCCCCCCTTTTTTAAGGATGTAATTTAAGTTAAGGGTATAGTTTAGGAATGCTTTTGGCCAAAAACTCATGTCAGGGCGGAGCTATAATTTTTCTTGGGATCAGTAAAATATATTTTGTAGCTTTATTTCAAAATTTGTATTTGAATTTAAAAATTATTTTTATGTTCATGAATAATTTATCAGAAAACTAATAAATTATATTTTTAGAATTTCGAATTCATAAACTCTAAACTCTACATCTCTTTAAGACATGATTTTTCATTTTAGGAGCTAAACTATATATTAGAGTTAATTTCTTAAATATAATAGCTTTGTTGAGACTACTTTCATATATATATATATATATATATCGAATCGTCACAACCTTGATGATCATATATATAGTAATAATTTACCTAATTCCTCTTCATCATACATCATTAGCTTTTAATCTCATCATAAGTCCATGTGTATATATATATATATATCGAATCGTCACAACCTTGATGATCATATATATAGTAATAATTTACCTAATTCCTCTTCATCATACATCATTAGCTTTTAATCTCATCATAAGTCCATGTGTATATATATATATATATCGAATCGTCACAACCTTGATGATCATATATATAGTAATAATTTACCTAATTCCTCTTCATCATACATCATTAGCTTTTAATCTCATCATAAGTCCATGTGTATATATATATATATATCGAATCGTCACAACCTTGATGATCATATATATAGTAATAATTTACCTAATTCCTCTTCATCATACATCATTAGCTTTTAATCTCATCATAAGTCCATGTGTATATATATATATATATCGAATCGTCACAACCTTGATGATCATATATATAGTAATAATTTACCTAATTCCTCTTCATCATACATCATTAGCTTTTAATCTCATCATAAGTCCATGTGTATATATATATATATATCGAATCGTCACAACCTTGATGATCATATATATAGTAATAATTTACCTAATTCCTCTTCATCATACATCATTAGCTTTTAAT